>JAQJVL010003296.1:12500-64390 GCA_035578905.1 Stictocephala bisonia
TTTAAGTCAAAGTTGTCGAGTGGCTTCTAAACGTAGTTGTATGTACTTCAAATAAAAGATTTTTCAGCATACAAAAAATGCTTGCTATTAATTTGCCATTTTGCTACTAGTAGACCTAATAATGACTGAAATTTATAAAATACAGTTTTAGAGCGAGAAGGCCAATAAATCGTGTTCTACTGACCTAGTCTTAGAGTGCGTGACCCCCCCCCCCAACATGCCCAGACAATGACTTCACTAACTCAAGTGTCATTAGGCCATCCTGGCCTTCATCTCCAGGTCCTCAAAAACTTGAATAGCGTTCTATCTGTATCAGCAGTGAGGGATGTTTTGAACTGTGAAACTCGCTCCATTTAATTTATACCAACTATCTCTTATGAACATCAGTCGACCTGTTCATTAAAGATGAGTTTTCTTGTTTTGGAAGCTGATAAAGATTTGGATTCAGGAATTAATCTTGGTAGATGTTTAATTACTTTTCTAGTTCATTCACAGAGCATCTTGCTCTCTGGATGTAATTTTTCTTGATATATTTCTATAAGGAAGCCGTTCTTCAATCTGTTCTAACCAGGTTGAAAACAACGTCGGAACCCATATACACTATGAATTTACTGTAACCTTAACTTTTATGTAACACGCTAAAGTGAGTAGCAGATACCACAGAAATAGTAAATAGAGGTTGCTGTCTTATGATCGAAATGAATGCGGTTAAAAGATATACAAATAAAAAGTTAATGAACATGTTTATCAACCTGAAGTAATAATTATTATTTTGATCTTGAGTAACTGGGGGGGGGGGGTATAGGGAGAGACTGACAAAGAGAACTAACTGCTCTACACACATTTAGTACACTAATTAATACAACGACGCAAGTTTTTAGGAGGTTCAAGAACGAAAACAGTTAATAAGAATCATTGAAGAACAGAGAACGAATTTTGTTTGACATGTACTGCAACATGATGGGCCATTGAAAAAAATAATAGAGGACAAATTTTAGGGTAAAAATCACAAAGGGAGGCCCTGGCTGGTCTAAATCAGTTAGATTACCAGAGATATAGGATGTGAAACAATCACTAAAAAGGAAGGAGATAAGAGAAATGAATGGAGAGCTGCTGTCAGTCAACTTCAGGGCTAAAACATAAGAGGAAGGATTAATAGTATATGTTAATATGCCTTTGCTTTTCGCGATGTTTAGTAAAATCGGGTATCTCTGTAATCCTGTTAGTGCTTTGAAAATAATAAATTAATTTTTAAATAATTAAAAAACTACAAATTAAACTTCTATTACATAATAGTATTAATTAACAAAAAATCGTTCCAACCTCGTCGGTAAACATTAAAAAATATATAATACTATATAAATCGTGAAAAGGATGAGCAGTTGTTATTGCGTCGACTGTGACGTCACATGGGTGACTCAGCTGATTTTATTATTAACTACAGGTAACTAAATCTACCAATCGCGTAGAAGCTTAGAGCTAAAATAAAAGCAAGATATTTACTCCTAATGATCTTGAATTAGCACCTGAAAAATTATTAACCGTAGCTCCAACCGTTTTAATCAAATTGTTAACATAACTAACCATTAAATTTAAATAAATTTAGCCTCCTAACAATTAAATATTTGTTGTGTAATTGTGTTAACTAAATGAGACTTACGTTCAGTAATGGGTATTGGTACAGTTTTAATGGTACAGAGGCCCTTCACCATAGAATTTTATTCCTGTAATAAGTGTAGACAAAAATTGATTGTGTTAACTTTTAAGGGAGGGAGTCTAAATTGACCAGCCATCTTAGGTACGTTTTCCATAAGGCAGAGTCATTACGTATTGTTGTTATCTTAACTACTTTATTTTAATATTCAATTTTGAAGTTTGTGACACATGTCCTTAAAATTGTACTAATTTCAAAAATCAGTTCAAAAATAAAACAGTAAACTTTTATAAAACCAATAAGTATTCAACTCGGAGCATTCATTCAAAATATTCAAAATGTGAATATGTTAAAATTGGTTAGTAATTAAATACTTTAAAAGACTATCAATGGAGCAGTTTTTTCATAATTTTATAAAACGTAAAATGTTTATCATAGACAATTGATTCGTGCAGCCCGGAAACCCAAGCAGGATGTCACTAGAATCTCCTGTCACTCTTACGCACCTTCTTAAATACGGAACTTAAAGTTTTTGAAACATATTTTATGCGCAGTGTGTTATTGGGTTAAGGTGAGGAAGATCTCGAAGGAGAAATTGATAATATCATGGTCAACTGCATCTGATCTACATATTTATTTATCAAGCCATTTGCAAGTGGGAACTTACTTTTCGTTAAGTAATTACATCAAATGAATTATAATTTTCCTTTTGGTAAATTTTGATAAAAATAGGATGGAAATCCTCACACTGAATAAACACGTTAAGACATGGCAAACAAGGAGTATAAATGGTATGGTCTTCAGTTTAGGAAAATTTAAAAGTGAATAATTTTTGTACTGGCCTTGGAATATTCAATAAGCTGGCCGTAACCGTCACCGTCACACCAAACTGACACAAGTGTTCTAGTCTCTCGTATGGACTCATAAGAGAAAAACAGTTAAGTATTTTCTGCACAATTAACATTGACGGAGATAAGAAATTAAATACATTTCTTCATTATGTAATCTAGGTTGAATTGCATATTTAATTGAGAAGAGAGAGTTTATAATAGCCTACCCTACTTAAGATAATATTATTCAACTGCTATAAGCTGAGTGATCTTCTGCTAACTCTTGAAATCATCTGGCATTATGAACACGTAAGTGTAACTAGAATCTTTTATGTCAGCAGAATATTTTTATGTAAAAAGGGATTCGTTGTGAAATAAGTGGAAATTGGCACAAGGACAGCTGGATTGCTGTGTAAAAACGCTCTCGTCCAGTTGTTACTTAGAAATAAGATTGTCATATGTTTTGGAGTACTTCAATGGTGTAATTGTTCGCCCCATTTTATTTATAATATATACTTCTGACTCTGGTAGTCTCATTATGCTGATGTTATTGGTGTTAATAATAAACGAAAACATGATTTACTAACTATAATCACTTAACCAACTGAAAAGCTATCTTTCAAAATGCTGTACTTTGATCATAATGGAATTAATCTATATTTGAAATAAGAAAATTAGTTAAGTTTTCAGATGGAATAAAATAAGGATCAGACAAAATTAGATATTAAAAATATAACAAATTTTCCAATGTCATTGAAACAATTTTAGGACTCACAATTCCATCATATCAGCTGTAAGTTATACAAATATGTTTGAGAAATATCTCAGCATGTTTTTAAATGTTATTCTTAAGATTACTGTCAGCTGACTGCCTCTTCTACAGAATTATTTTAATATAGCTCTCTTGAATATGGGCCCTCTTGTATCCAAACTATACTTGAGAGAAGACAGTTTTACTAAAGCTGTGTGAATTCATTTGTCTCAACCATAATGAAAGTGTGTAAGAGGCATATCTCGTTCTCTGGAGTGTATGGTTTAATATCAACTCATGCAGCCACTAATTAGTTTTTCAGTGGCTAAATGAGCAATGGGCGATTAAGTAAGCAATGAATTCTAGTTAATTTGGATCCATACGTATGTTCATCTTTTTAGTGCAGCATGATGTAAGTGAAACTGTGATCTTAAACAGCTTGTAGTTTCACTTCGCAGTGGATGTTTTAAATGTTAACGCTTTGCCCAGTCAGTCTAGTTACGTTACCATGCAAACTACGTTCCAGTGAAGAAAGGCTGGTCATTTACGCATTACCATTTCCCTCGTAGAACGGTCAAAGGTGTCTTGGGCATAATATGTGTCACAGTGCAAACAGCTCTACCTGTTATGTAGCTTAGTTGAGTCGAAGATTGCGTTAAACGATTATTAATTTACATAACCATCCTTATGGCACCACAAGTCAGATACCAACGTATATCCAACGAAAAATCTAAGTCCCCGTCTCGTAGAAGCATAGTAAATTACTTCACCTTTTTAATTGAAAGTTAGTCTGTCCTTTAATATAAGTTAGGAAATTATGTGAAGTACAACTAATTATGTCCATATTATTACAGATAAATAAATAAATTTCATGTATGTGAATCAAAGTTAATGTACCTTAGGACTAGGAGAGATATGATTTTCCGTGGGGTCTCTTCTTCTTTAGTGCTCAACACTTAGGTTGGTTTGCAGCGGCTCGCCATTCCTCTCTTATGTCTGCCTTCCTCTTCATTTCCATATAAGTAGTACAAGCTACATCATTCATAATCTGCTGTATGTACACCATCCTCGGTCATCCCCGGCGATTCCTTCAGTCAATAGTTCCTTCTGCTATTGTTCCCATAATGCTGTTGGGTCTCAAAAAGTTTCCTACCAGCTTGTCTCTTCTTGTCTGGACGTTCCTCTATAGAAATATATTTTCTTTTACTCTTCTTAGCACCCCTTCACTAGTAACTTTATCCCTCCAGCTGATCTTCAGCATTCTTCTATACAACCTCATCTCTATTGCCTCCAAACGCCGTCTTTCCTGTGTACCCACAGTCCACGTTTTACATCCGTACAGGTCTACACTCCAAACGAACGCCTTCATGATCCGTTTTCTCACTTCCAGACTAATATTCTTGCTGGTGAGTAAATTCTTTCTTAGATTGAATGCAATTTTGGCCTGATGTATTCTACTTACAATTTCTTTCCTGCTTCTACCATCTCTTGTAATTTTACTTCGTAAATATATAAATTCCTCCAACTCTTCTATCTCCTCCCTTCCAATTCTCAAACTTAGATGTTCCTGTTTTTCCTTAGCGCTACATATCATTACTTTAGTCTTGCTTTTGTTTATTGATTGCATAAATAAATAAATAAATTCTTTATTGCGTAATACAAGTAACAATTGTGTTGGAAAAGTCAAAATTTAGTCTAGCCTAAAACACTCACACACAATCGGACTCATTCATACATACATTTTGCACATGCATCCTACATTCACACAGTTGACACCAGAATTGCATGACAGGGTGTTTACTCACTGTCCCAGCGGCTTTGAAAGAGTTCTTCAACTGAATAAAAAGCATTTTCCACCAAAAGTTGTTTTAAACGTCTTTTGAAAAAATGCAGGTTTTGATTTTTAATTTGTTCAGGGAGCAAATTGATTATGTTTTCACCCACTTGTGATGGCAGACGCTTGAAAGCTGCGCTTCTATGCCTCTGCGTTCTGTAATTATTCCTCCCTCTAGTTTCATAAGAGTGAACATCCCTGCCGCGCGTCAAAAGTGCACTTTGACTTGCAGTACAGGGCGACCTCCCATATATAGAGGCAGGGTAGGGTCAATAATCTAAGCTCCATAAACGCTTCTCGACACGACTCTCTGACCTTTAATTTTAAAATAGTTCTGACAGCTCTTTTTTGAAGTCTAAATACCCTTTCCAGCTTGTATTTAGAACAGCTACCCCAAATGCTTATACCGTAAGCTAAGTGGGTATGGATCAAGCCATAATATGAGGGTTTTAAAACTACCAGGGAGCAGAATTGTGCCAGGTTGCGCAGAGCAAAAATGCCCGAGTTAACTCTAGCACACACATTGTCAATGTGAACGTCCCAAGTCAACCCTTTGTCAAGGTGTATTCCAAGGAATTTCGTGGGAAAATCATTCCATTGTGCTGAGGACGTTTTATAGATCACCTTTTGTATCTGTCATTACAACGATATCATCTGCATAACGCAGCATATCTACCCTCTGTCCATTAATTTTGATTCCTACCTCAATTATTTCACGAAGCTGGTCTATTGCATCCTGTTGAATTATCCGTGAAGTAACCATCGATTATTATAGATTGAAGTTGAAGGCGGAGTTGAGAGTTTGTCCCTTACAGAGATTTTTGAAGAACTTTATTGATAATAATTACGTCTGAATTTAAACATATGCTTTAGTTTTCAGTGATGTACTTCAGTTTCTAAATCAATAATCGGTTTGTAAATTATAACAGAATGAGGAGCAAATATTTTAATCATTTTTAAATAGTAATAATGTTTTATTTATTTTAATGCTAAAGTTACTTTAAAGTAAATTTCCTTACTCAGAAATACGAATATTTATGATTATTTTTCCTGTCCTTACTTCTAACTGTTCTGTACTTCCTATATACGTCACCTTATAAGTATCCCCAATAATTTTTTTATCTGCTTATATAAATATGGAGAGAATAAACTAAGGTTATAATTTTGTGCTTTGACATGTAAACAAATTGTTAATTATTATTGTACAAACAAGTAAATAAACATAAATTCAGTATAATATAAGTATATAAAAGTGTCAATTCTACGGTTATTCATTTCTTTTTACTATTTGCTATCCTCAGACCAAATGGACTTACAAAAAATTGTTCCAACTTTGTTTTTATTTTGTCCATTTATCATAAAAGTAATCTAAAAGAAACCCATCTGCCTCTAGTTCTATCACTATCAGTATTACGTATTACACTTTCAATTATATAAATAAATAAAAAGTAGTTCATACTTATTATTAGATATGGAGTTTATCTAAATAGTATATTCAAGTTTATTTATCTTCCTAAATGTACATAATTAGTTTGCATACAAGATAATACTTAACTGTAATCTGGAAAAAAGTTACGATACTTAATTATCCAACAAAGTTATTTAAATACAATCACAGAACGAAATTCAGAACTATGATTACTCATCCGACACATGGTTTTAACGTTCTTCAGTTATGTAAAATAATACGATGCTTATCAATTTGTTTAAGGAGATTACAATCTCCTCTTTTACTTTACTCAATCCAATCCATATAGACTATTGATCTCTATGGGGAACTTATCAAACAGAGTAAGGGGGAGAACCGGTACAGTACAAGGAGAGTATTACTGATTCGAGTAGAGGATTCGAGCCTGCGCTACCTCTAACTCAGGGTCAAAGTGCCTGACCTTACATCACTCGGCCACTTGATCGGTTATGACCCCCTTACCCACCCACACACGTACATTAGTAATCCTGAAGATCCTCCCACCCACACATACTTGGACAGTGGTAATGCTTGTATTTTCCTTCCTACACACCTATTCACATACAATGATAATAAACCAGCTACCCACCCACCCATAAACTTCAATGGTAGCGATATAAAAAGGTTTTAGTTAGTAAAATTATCTAATCATAAAAGGAATATATATGTGATCTAGCCAGCACTCAGAGTGAAAGGATTTAGCTAGTACTACCTCTGAGAACTCAAGACGCCGACTTGCTTCTTCACTCACAGAGATAACGTAAGGTAGCATGTGAAATATGAGGTGCTATGTATGTTGACTGAATCCTTTATCTAAGGACTAAGAGAACCCTCCGTCCTGATGGGTTCACATCGCTGCGGCCCTTAAAGTTAAGGGTGCCATTTGTATGCGTCCTCACACCAACCTCATGAAGTGAGGCATATTTAAGCAGCACGGGTTGGAACAGATGTTCTTCTTTATGGGCTTCAAATCTATCTCACTTGATAATCTAATTGTACTTTGTCAACATTTTGTACAGTTGTGATAAAAATTAAAGTTGTAAAATGCGTTTAGTATATTCTCATTTTTTTAGAGAGTTATTTTAGTCTTGAATTTGTAATTTATTTTGTCTATTCGATTTATTTAAGCTTAAATCAAATAAAGTAAGATATGTTCTAGTTGAGTGACGATGTGATAACCGAATTGCGGGAATCAATTAAATTTCATTTTAATGTTACAATATTTATGATACAACAATATTTTATGTTATCCATCCATTCCTAGGAGAACGTTGGAAACTTTCTCACACACTACAGAATACTGACCTGCCACCCACCCACACACGTATAGTGCTACAGGACCTCTCTCACCCACCCACACAGTACATTGCTACTACCCTCCCATCCACCAACACACGTACAGTGCTCCAGACCCTTCCTCCCACCCACACAATATATTGCTACAGACCATCCCACCCACCAACACACGTACAGTGCTACTGACCCTTCCTCCCACCCACACACGCACAGTGCTACTGGCCCTCTCACCCACCACACACGTACAGTGCTATTAGCCCTCCCACCCACCCACACATGCACGGTGCTACTCACACACCAACACATGCACAGTGCTACTCACCCACCCACACACATATAGTGCTACAGGACCTCTCTCACCCACCCACACACATATAGTGCTACAGGACCTCTCTCACCCACCCACACAGTACATTGCTACTAACCCTTCCACCCACCCACACACTAACAGTGTCACTGGCCCACCCACCCACTTACACACGTACAGTGCTACTGACCCTTCCTCCCACCTTCACAGGTACAGTGCTACTCACCCAACCACACACGCACAGTGCTACTTACCCACCTACACACGCACGGTGTACTGGCCTTCCCACCTACCCATACACGTGCCATACTATTGACCCCTCCTCCCACCCACACACGCACAGTGCTACTCACCCACACACACACGTACGGTTTACTGGCCCTCCCACCCATATACAGTACTAGTAGTAGTACTGGAGTAACATCAGAAACATATTATACTGTATAATAAAAACCATCATTCTGTTATACCTGATATGTTGATCAATTAAAATCAATACTAATTGACGACTACATTTAGCAGTGGACGAGTTAAAGCAATGGCTTCTTAAATTTTAATGTGTTACAGCCTTCAATTTCAGTAATATCTCTCAACATAAACAGGAGAATACCTGCCCACTTTCTCTGTGAATCTAGAAGTTAAAGCGATGATATCATATAGGTGTGTGTGGATTCATTAATGAACGACCAATGTCGTAGAAGTACAACGAAATGTTGGGTTGTATAGAAATAAATAAAAGTAAAAACTACTTACAATAATTACTAAAATAATACTCATAAGAAATATAAGTTATTTAACAATAGAAATACTGTCAAAGTTACAATCAAAGTTTAACTGTATCCTATAGGGGGCTGCATAAATTATACAAAATATAATATTACTTGGACTTATCAGTGCATTAATAGACTATTTACTTCTCCTTTTGAAATAAGAGATTGTTTCAGACAGACCTCTTGCGTGCTACTAGTAGAATTGACTCGTTTAAAACCCAAACCATGCAACATGTTCTATACCTTTAAGAGAAGGCCGATCATGTTTTATTATACTCTGTCTATTTCCCATAGATTATTGATCTGTGTGAGGAGTTTACTAGACATAGTCGGAGTATGGGTGCGAACCAGCAGTGTACTTTACAATGATGAATATTAATGTTCCAGTCAAGGGCAGAATTCCAACCTGCGATATCTCTCAGACTCAAACCAGTCGGCAACCGGGTCTCTCCAACGTGTTCAAATAATCATAACTTAACTGAACAGACATATTAAATTTATTAAACTGATTATTTGCATTCAGTATATTTTTACATCTGCCCTTATGTAACTTTTTGTTTAGATTAGGCGTTTCACTTCAAAATAGTTCACTTAAAGTTAATCAAAGAGTATAAACTAGCTGGGATACATCGCAAACTGAATAGCCGTGTATTTTGTTTTATATTTAGTGGTTATTATCCAAAATATTATGGGTACAAGAAATGTATGTTTTATAAGCACAATATCTTGAGTGCACACAGTTGAGTGTCAACAACTGGCATATACGAATTCTCCCCATTCTTACAAAAAAACTTTATAAATGGATTACCAATATTATATTGGTCAAATATAGCTCACCTAACAAAATATTTCCTGTATCATAAACACCGTGTGTCATGAACATTGTGTGTCATGAACATTGTGTGTCATGAACACTATGTGTCATGAACATTGTGCGTCATGAACATTATGTGTCATAAACATTGTGTGTCATGAACATTGCGTGTAATAAACATTGCGTGTCATGAACATTGTGTCATGAATATTGTCCATTATGAATATTGTGTGTCATAAACATTGTGTGTCATAAACGTTTTGTGTCATGAACATTGTGTGTCATAAACATTGTGTGTCATAAACATTGTGTGTCATGAACACTATGTGTCATAAACATTGTGTGTCATGAACACTATGTGTCATAAACATTGTGTGTCATGAACACTATGTGTCATAAACATTGTGTGTCATGAACATTGTGTCATGAATATTGTCCATTATGAATATTGTGTGTCATAAACATTGTGTGTCATAAACGTTTTGTGTCATGAACATTGTGTGTCATGAACATTATGTGTCATAAACATTGTGTGTCATGAACATTGCGTGTAATAAACATTGCGCGTCATGAACATTGTGTCATGAATATTGTCCATTATGAATATTGTGTGTCATAAACATTGTGTGTCATAAACGTTTTGTGTCATGAACATTGTGTGTAATAAACATTGCGTGTCATGAACATTGTGTCATGAATATTGTCCATTATGAATATTGTGTGTCATATACATTGTGTGTCATAAACGTTTTGTGTCATGAACATTGTGTGTCATAAACATTGTGTGTCATAAACATTGTGTGTCATGAACACTATGTGTCATGAACATTGTGCGTCATAAACATTGTGTGTCATGAACATTGCGTGTAATAAACATTGCGTGTCATGAACATTGTGTCATGAATATTGTCCATTATGAATATTGTCTGTCATAAACATTGTGTGTCATAAACGTTTTGTGTCATGAACATTGTGTGTCATAAAAATTAATATTGTTAACTACTAGTCGGTGTAGAAATATTTTGTACCTGAGTTTGAAGAGCTTCGTGAAAGATTCAATCACGCCATTGTTTTCTCGTTCACTTGTACGTTAGGAAATAAGAATTTATAACTGTTATTATAAGTTCAATAATTGTTATCCTTGTTGGAACAAAAATGTACAGGAATTTACTCTAGTTTTCACTGTGAATTAACTTTTATTACTCTAAACTCATCAATGTATCACATTTATATTTTAATACGGTGTTGAGAGAAATGTTTTTTATAAAATTTGAAAATTTAAGAATGATAATTTTTTAAGAAAAAATTTTATATCAATTTCCTGAAAAAGTGTTATTGGATACTAGAGGTCGTAAAATTAATTAGTTGGTCACAATGTAATTCTTATAAAATGTATAGTCACAATATATTACTTTTGATGTGTAAGTAAATGCAATGATTTTATATTAATTTAAATCAATTTAAAATCACCAAGTTTACTGACTCACATGAAAGTAATGTTTATCACAATACGTTTCATACGGTTATAACATGACTAAGTAATTAAATTTATGACTTCTAGATGCCAATAAAATGTTATTACAGGATACTGATAAAACCCTTTTTCGTTAAAAGTTAAAATTGTGACAATTTTGAAACTCATATAAAACATTCCTTTCAACCACTTATTAAAATGAAAATACATATACATTGATGGGTTTCGTTATAAAAGTGATATATATTTTTTAATTTATATAATACGTGTTGGTACATATACAGTACAAGTAAATATCACACAACAAAAATTTATTACAGTATAAATACAAAACGCACAAATATTATGGTGATCGATTTCGGTGAACCACACTCACCTTCCTCAGACCAGAGGGACTCACAAAAGAATGGTAAATGGTGTTCAACAACCCAATTTATAGGGCTACGACCACGTGACACTATTAGCTGGAAATGTCAAAATGGAGGCTTCTGTAATGTTGTTGGCTAATTACTAGTGGCTGTTACTTTTATTCTTTTAATCGCTAAAAATACGTTACTAAAAACTATTTCTGAATCAAATTTAACCAGTTCATTCATAGTTTATCTCAATCCTTACATTTTTCTTTAAAAATAAACAACTCTTCCCGTGCATTCATAACTTATTACAAACTTTTAGAATATGTATATTTTCATCTATTGTATTCAAACTGTGTGTACAATTCAGAAGATGTTTTACTACATTAGATCTTTCAGGTTTCTTATTTTTAAAAGCAGAGACATGGTTTTTATATCTGTTAAAATGTATAGTCTGACCTATGTAAAACATATTACAATCCTATATATTCCTGAATTATTGAATGTATCCTATAAAAATACGAATAAAAAATATAGGGACTTAACCTCACACTATCAACCTTTACTATATTGTTACAAAAACTACTATAACATTTTATTTTTCCCTTTTCGTAACCTAGAAAACATTCAAAATGTCTAAAGTGAAAACGTTGATATGATTAAAAAGTTTGAAGTTTTTGCTTTCCTGAAGCTGTAATACTTAGTTTAGACAACATCTAATGAAATATTAAAATTAAACCTTACATTATGTTCAAAAAGTGCTCTATACATTTTTCTCACATAAACTATAATTTCCTCACAAAAAGTCCATAAACTAGAGTTTTGTCAAAACGTGTAATTTTTTTGACTAGTTCTTCCCAAAACTAGCATGATTGAAAAAAAGTCAAAAACTTAAAACCGTACACACTATTTATAACCTTCACTTCTCTGTTAACAAAATGTCTATACAATTTTATTAGCCTTTATAACCTAGAAAAAACTTGAAATGGCTGACGTGAAACGCTGACCTGTTTGCAGAGTTGAAGTTTTTGCTTCACTGAAGCTGTAATATTTAGTTTAGACAACATATAATGGAATATTCAAACTAACAATTAAATAGTGCACAAAGAGTGTCATTTACATTTTCCCTTGTATATATTATCGTTTCCTTACAAAAAGTCGGTAAAGTTGAGTTTTTAATAAAACGTGATTTTTTGGAATAATTCCTACCATTAAGTATGAATACAATAAGTTGGAAACTATAAACCTTACACACTATTTAACTGCTTTTATATTTGATGTTTAACCTCTTATAACATACAACAAATTCAAAATATCGATATGAAAATGCTGTCTTGTGACATGACGTACTTGTTTTGCTGTAGTTGCAATATTTTTCGTTTAGTTTATTTTAATTTAATTATATTTAATATCAATATTTAATTTGATTTCAATTTAATTTAAATCATAATTTAATATTGAAATTTTGTTTTAAATTAAATTAAATTAAAATATTATAAAATTTAATATTTTAATTTAAATTTAAATTTTTTATTTAATTTAAATCAATATTTAATTCATCAAATAACGTTGTTTAATTCACAATAAGGTTTTTTACAACAGGAAGGGTTCTATGTTTGTATAATATATATATGCTATATTTTCGTCACAAAAAGTCGGTAGTTTAGTTTTTAGTCAAAAACGTGTGGTTTTTGGAACATACCCTACCATATGTATAACAAACTGGAAACTTAAACGTTGTTCACTGTTTCAGTTGACTACTATGTTAACTAAACTTCTTTAAAACTTGATTTTTTATCTATCAAATAGAGGTTATTCTAATGTTGACATACCTGGTAAACAAGTGCAGCCCCGCGATCATTTTCTGTAATAACCTTTGAACAACTTAGGTAGCCCCCATGATATATGTATGTAGCCTCCCATGATCATCTTAGGTAGCCTAGTGATCAATATTTGTACTTCTCTGTGATCAAATTGGATAGTATACTGTCATTATCTTAGGTATCCTCCCCCCCCCCCGTAATGAAGTTTGGTGTTCCCCTATGATCATCTTGGCTTATTATCCATGATCTTCTTGGGTAGCCCCCATAGTCAACTTGGGTAGCCCCTCGTAATCAACGTAGCATCCGTGATTAAATTAGGTAGCCACCCATTAGTAACTTGGATTTCCCCCATGATTAACTTGTGTAACCTCCAAGAACAACTTTTGAAACTCCCCATGATTAACTTGAGTATCATCTGTGAACGGTTTGCGTAGCAGTTATATCCGTGATCAACGTAGACACATCTATACTCAATACAATGTAAATTGTATTTGACTATTTATATTCAACAAATTGGCCCAAACTTTGAGGGGGTTTGGGGGCGAAGCCCCAACGAGCAAAACAAGTTGTAATATATTTGTGCATTTTGTGCTTATTTTGTAATACATTTGTGTTGTGTCACGTTCACTTGTACTGTATTATAAAAGTGAAAAGTAGTCAACATTCACATACTTTCTTTCGTTCTAACTAGGGTACAAATTATTGAAACTTTCATTAAAATTTTAAATTAATATTTTTAACTTAAAATTAAACTAGAAAAACAATGGAATGGTTGGATATTTCATGGGTCTCTCAGTTGCTTATAAAACTACCTTCAAACCCAGGTACACATAATTTCTATACCGACAGCAATATATTTAATTATCTGGAACATTTCTAAAACCATTTAAAATGACCCTTTATATTGGTATATCACCAATAGTTGGTTTTGATCATTATTGATCTGAATTTTTGAACATGTACATAAGCAAATCAAAAATAGGCAACCAAAATCATAGTATTTCAAATATTAAATTTTTTACCAAAAAGTTAATTTATGAACATAAAACCTTTAACTAGAATCAACAAACAGACAAATATTATCTGCAAATATGGTATATTTACGGAATATGTAATTTCATTATTGCGTAAACTGGAACCCACTCTTCCAGGAGGACGTTGTGTTATTTTTATGTAAATTCCAGCTAATTGAGTATTAATATTTATTTAAACTGTGAAGAATAGTTAGTAATTGTATATAATAATAGTCATAGTAAGGAATTATTTTGAATCATATTAAGTTAGTATAGTATAGTATAGTAAATAACAAAATTGTTGCCTGATGCATTTAATAAGTTTTATTTTAAGACATAATATGTACCAACTTTGTAGTAATATCTACCATACACATTTTACTTAAAAATTAAATATCTACTACGAAATAATTACTTTTTCTATATATCGTACCTTGAACTTCTCGTTCGATACTATTCTGATCGCGGTTTATCTTTTATTTTCATTACCATGACCTGAGGGTTCCGAAGTTATCGCACGATAACGGCGTCAAGCAATGTCGAACAGGGCTAATTTTTATGGGTGAATGATTTCATCCTTGCATGCAACCCGCCTGCCCGGTCACTGGTGGTGGTTTGGAAGTCACCTTGGTCCCCCAGGTTAAGTGTTAGAGAGAGGATCCTAGCCCTAACTTTGCCTGGTAAAACAATACCTCCTCTAAATATTAACTTTTATTATTTACCTACTAAAGCAGAAACAAAATCAGACGATGAGTAAATTTTGCATTTGTAATTAGTTTTTATGAAAACATTGAACACTAACTTGATGCTTTTACGACTTAATAAGGAGATAAATAAAACAAAAACATACTTTAAAGAGCATTTTAATACCATTTAAATCCAAACAACGTGGAAAACAATTTTTATAACGTCATGGACAGTTAGCTTAAACTTTTTGTGTTTGTTTCTCAAGTGGTTATTTACATAGGCTGTTCTTTGAGAAAACACACCCCTTAGAAGTTATCTTTTTTCGTGTAAAAAAACACATTGTAACGTACAATGACCTTTCATTAAGTCCTAAAATATCACTTGGTTTTATCACAGTGAACTTGGTCAACCTTTTTAAACTCGTTGGCGTCCAGTGCGTCGTAGTTGTCAAGCACTTTCGTCGTCATTTTGTAGAACTCCTTTTCTTCTTCAGGTTCTAACTTCTGTTTGACGCTCATAAGCCAACTGCAGTCTGCAATTCAATAATAGAAAATGTATTATTGCATCGTCAAAACTAATAGAACAGATGTCACACTTTTGGATGAGAGCTTATTTGGTTAGACAAGCTTCATTCGTACTGATTGAACAATTAGTCTGAACGGACGGCAGTGAGAGCTAGACATTGGCGAGGAGTGGAGAGGGCACTCTTTTATGAAAACATTGGTCTAGGCAAACAGTTGTCTTGAAGAAGTTTTAATTGTGTATTATTACTATCAGCTGATGTTTATTATTGTAATTTGTGTTATTAATACGGTTAGTATCAACACTGTCGCGCACACAGACTAATTGTTCAATCAGTACAAGGAGCTCAGTTCGATTTCTAAGCATGAAAACAAATTTTGAAAGTGAATTTGTCATTGTGATAATAATTAATGACACTTACTATGGAATAGTTGGCCTTAGTGTATAACAAAGATTACATTCGTACAGTTAAATCTCCCTCATTCTAAATTTATATTCAACAAAAACTTGACGGTAGGTGTCTTAAGAATATATAATTAATTACATACAAGAGTACATAAACTCAAAGAGTTTACATGCGTGTTTTGAGATAACCTCCATCGTATCTTAAAACCTTGTTATTGGTCAAACTTTTGAGATCCTGTATGGTCATAAAAGGTACACTTTATATTCTTATAACACTTCTACTTGATAATAACCAATAATATATAACATAAAACTAAACCTAATTTTTAAGAATTTAAACCTCAGAAAAGTAGTCTATGATTATGTAAAAAATTTGAGGCAAACTTTACCAAAAATTGTTTTGTTACTTTACGTAAGCGTTTCACTCCAATTTTGAATTTTCTACCGTAATTTCAATTGTATTATTAAAAATTAGAAGTTACAGTTTTGAAAATAAAAGATTTATACATAAACTATTCACATTAGACGAATTAAGTGATCATATAATACCTGAAAATAATTAAGAAATATTTTGAAAATCATTTGAGGACAGTAAATTTATAATGAAATAGAATCGTTAGTTGATAGAATAGATAATTAAATACTGAAAATAGTAATTAATAATTTTACAACGCACAGTTATACCTTTTAGAATAGGACTTTTATAACTCTTTTTATCTGCATGGTTAAACACACCTAGTCTAATATGATAACGTCCTATAATTGTGTTTAACGGCCTTTCTTGAAACCAAGTTTAAAGATATTTTTGTTGAAATAGTTTATAAATAACCATTTATAAACGATTATTTATAAAACATTCATTCATCAATCTTTTAGGACGATTAGTTATTTATAAGGTATATGAATAGTTTAAGCACCATATATCTGAATTACTTAAATTTGTATTACTTAAATGTATTTGCATTTAAAACATTATTTAATTTTTTATTTATTTTATGTATTATTTTTTCTTTTGTATCAGCAATCTTTAACAATTTTCTTTAGGATTCTTAACCTTTAAACCCTCAATTAGAAGGTGCGAATATATGTTAAAATTTTTTTTTCTAGGTTAGGTTTTATTTACGTTTGGTAAGTGAGGTTTTGTTTCGGTAGGTTTTGTAAACTAGGGTTTTTCTTTAAAGTTACATAGCTTATACCATGGATTGTTAGGTCAGCCATTTTTTCGTTTAAAAAAAATGTTTTATTTAATTTTGTCCTTATTGACAGTTTTCCATAGAGATGAAATATAGTTGATATTGAAAATTGCTAGAAATAAAGCTGATTTCGAATGAAAATGCAAGACTTGGTGTATGTAAAAATTATACAAATGAGATTCGTATGCAGACAAATTACCGTAATGTAAGATGCCTAGTATACTGCCACAGCCGTGAATCACTGAGTACTTTTCGTAGTCAGTGCCAAGTACTGTATAAGTGCCGCTCACCTCGCCAAAAACTGAAAAACATAAAAAATACAACAAAAACCCATAAAAACAAAATATTTTAGTGAGTATGGAATATAGTACTTAGAATAAAGAATATAAAGAAAATATATAATATAGATTATTTACTAAGAATATAGTACATATTGGCGGAGTGCTGTAATATATCTACTTAGGGACACAATTTTGAGTAGATTGTAGGTGGCACGTTTTATTTTCAGTACTCAATGGTTGCCATCTACTTGGACACTACTAGAAAAGTCTTATATGTCTATGTTAGGTAGTAGTCAGACGTTGTAAAGGGAAGGTAACTGAGTATCAGTCATGTCAGTTAGCTGAAAATCAGATCAATACTACGTGGTTCAGATTCCACATAAAGCTGTTAGTCCCTAATTTCCCTTGCCATCGATCTATTAGTGCATAGCTCATTCAAAAGCATGGTTGACCTTAGTAAGAAAAATGATTACTCTCATTCATGTACACTTATTTCAACCGTATCTCTATGGTACTCTTTCATATATTTGTACACTCCTACAGACGTATGTCTGCTTAAAAGTATGTCTGTGAAGCTGTTATGACCACATTTAACGGAACAACGTGAGCACCACATTCACTGGTACTTATTTATTCTATCTTTACGTGAAATGTTGTTAATAGACATTCATTTCACAGTCTATAAAATAATCCTGTAATTAATGTTACGAAAAATGATCGCTTTTGGTGATACAATATATTTATTGTGATTAAACATAATTAGAATTTTACCTGTTATAGCACAACTTAGTTACTATTTAAATCTTATAAAGTTCATAGTTAGTAATAGATCAATTTGAAATTGTAGACACTGCACGTGTAAACATATCAACCACAGTAACTATAATACACGTTGGGGCTCACGAGAAGACTGCGCAGTGACTGGTCATGTGACGTCACTGGTGCAAACAGTAACCCGCCAATGCCACCATACCATGCGCTGTACCATGTGTTTATGAATACTGTGTTACTACTCTTGTGTTTGTTGTTATTGTTATTATTGACAATATTAGGTGAGTATTTTTATTTACTCAGTATCAAAGTAATTATTTTTCATATTCGTTTGTGAACTACTTGATTTATTAAGAATAATACACGAAAGATACTACGCTACCATAATTATTTTTATAAATATAAATGTTAATATCAAATATTGGTTAAATAGAAATTCTGAGCAACAGTTGATAAGCGTTTCAATGTGATGCATGTCAAGGATTGCTTTAGTGACGTAACATGGTTACCGTGATATCAACAATATTCGTTGGGAGGGGGGCCTTCAACGTCTTACTTGTGTGATGAACGAACTGCTTATATCGTAGTGACCGAACGAATGTTGAAAGTACATGGTACAACAAACATTTCACACGTTTTAATTCGTCCAGTCTGTGACAGAATCAGCACTTTTGCATTTATATTTTTAATGGCTCATTCCGTTTGTTATATTTAACGTAACATTTTTTAATACAGATATTTGTAAAATAAACTTAAAGAATATTCTGTACGATGTGTTTGTAATAAGTGAAAGTTAAAATAAATGTAAAACACTATATTTTGAATTAAAATCATCCTTTAGATCCTTTAGTGTTTAGATGATAAATGTTTTCTGGTCAAGAAAATAATTCTACAAAACTCTTCATAATTTTAGGTTAATTAGTTACTTTCAATTAATATATAACTCAAATAGTGTGCCTGAGTTGTTTGTTTGAACGTAAATTTAGTACGAATGTACATTTTTCTTTTCAAATGTATAAATGAAGTAGATTTCTTCAACATGATATAACTGAAGAACAAACATGTGACCTAGGTAGGATTAAATGCAAATATACTGTAGATACAAACTGTTTCAATATTGTTTATTATTTGTGTTAAAAAGGAATAACGAAGACAACTTACGCTCTTTACTAAGAAAACTACGATTCAATTCTACTATATTCAATTTTCATCACAAACGAACAAAAGTTTCACGGTTTAAGCTTACTAAATCAATTGTTACAGTTAATTTACATAGAGTTGCTCCTAACAGTATTCAATATCTTAAGTAAACAACGCATGCACTTACTCGGAACTGTAAATGTGACCTTGAATTTCGCTTCATCATTTTCAACGTTCGCTGGAGCTGCATCTGCGTCTAGTTTTTCCCAATTATTGTTGCTGGAAAAAAAAACACAATGCACGGTATAAGATAATATTATGATTATATACTAAAGATGATTCTTACTTATTTAACTATGTGATGAATTCAGTAACATTTCTTTACTTAGAATGTTCTCGTGAGTTGATAAAAGTAAACATTTACTGTGTCAATATGCCAGTAGACGTCCTTGGCCAGTTTTTATAAGTTTTTTTTATTCTTATCAGCATTGAATAGAATCGTGGTTTTAAACAACTGCAAAACTATGCTCTTTGAACTCAACATGCTTCGTCTTAACCTAATTAGGAATATCAAATGACAAATAAATCAGTTTTGGGTCTATAATTAATTCATTTTGTAACTATTCGATTACGGCTAATAATAGAACATGAAAACAGAAATTGTAAATGTAACTGAAATGTAATCCCTTGGTAAGATCAATATTATTATTTACAACTGTTTTAAATTGTGACTGATCAATACAAACAATAATTACCCAGGTAAAAACTGTCACTTTCTACACTCATGGTCAAATAAGATCAATTTTGACCTAAATAATAAATATGTATGGAATTAATATAAAATTAATTGTAATCTTCAGAAACATAATGTTAAAATAAGGCTATTTTCCAAATATATAATATATTTTAAAAATACAGATGAATATTTAACTTATTACAATAAAACTTGATACTTTGATTTCAAATAAAAGAATTAAGCCAGTAGAAAACCCCCAATAAATATGATTGGGAGTAGATATTAATAACATTTTTGCATGTTTAATGTAGGGGTAATCCGACAAAACCATAGTAATTGAATCTTTAATTGAAAAGTAAAAATAAATTCTTGAGGTTCTACAAGTACATGATATTATTGAGCATAACATGTCCTATTATTTATCTATATCCTACATCTCCTGAGAAAATTAAGATTTGGGGTGGAAGTGCTAAGTACAATATTCAAAATTCCATTTCCTGCAAACTAATTTGAGCGAAAATTAAACGTAGATATAGATTTTTTTTATTTACAAAATTTGTGTATTTCTAACCTAAATACCTTTGTGTCTGTAAAGTTTTTTTATATTAAAAGTGTAGTTATACTCGAACGAAGTGTAGTGTTTTAAAATAACTCGAATGCTATTTAGCTATCAATTTTCTCATTCTCGATATTGTCTTCGTTTCTATTATACAATCGTTATCAATATCGTTACCATTCTGGTTATCAAATTTCCGATCCCATTCTCATTTAAATTCTCGTTCTCGATGTCACTGCCTTTATCATTACCTTATAATTCTCTTCGTCTTGATATCGATATCGTTGCAGTTACATTTAATACTGTGTTTCTCGTTCCCGTTATCATTATTTTTATCGTCATCTCTATCGTTCTCGTTTTCGTTATCCTTCGTTTATCGATATCAATCTCATTATTGTTACCCTACCGTTATCACTATCGCTATCGTTATGAGTGATATTTTAAAACAGTTTCTCAAGGGTGATCGAGATTTATCTCATTTACAATCACCCTTGCAACTGTGCAACTAAGGCACTTTGTCTATGATAAGTGGCATAGTTAACAGTTCCCATTCAAATCATCCCAACGAGCTACCAATTCATTTTTAACTATTTGAAGGCAAATTGAACACTTCTTTTCGTCAAGAATGTAGATTCGAATGACCTAAAAAATCACGATCATTACTGGCTCAGACCAAGGATATCTCTGGACTTGTTTGAGCTTGTTACGATTGTAGTCTTTGATAAATACCCCATATTCCCGCTTCGTACAAGAACAATTGCTGCATCAAAGAAATCAGCGTTTGGTAGTCTTTGATCCAGCAACGACGTAAGGCTTAGATACGAGTTCTGCTCCAAGAAACTTCAGTTACTATACCGCTAAGCTTATTGGGGACACAGACTGAGGAGATTCGTATGATAATAATCATCTTCCGCATCAACGGAAGAATTTAAGACTTGGGCAAGGCCACTGATCCATCTGGTAACCAAGTAAATTTCCAGGTTGACACGAAACTGAGCATGCTTAGTGGTAGCAGTTGCCACGATATAACACGCATACCTGGGCACTCATCAGGCATCATTCCGAGCAACAGGATGTCAAAGACGACGCTCCAAGGGTCGAGTCCTAAGCCACCCCCAAGGTGGTCTCATCCTTACTTCCTTTACCTTGTAGAATAAAGTAAATAAGCTATTTATACTTGTTGCTTCAGACTATATTATAACAAGATATGATGTCCAAGTGAATCCGTGACAATATTTCATTTCCCATTCACCCAAACATGTACGTTGGTATCGACTCACACACTCACCCAAACATGTACGTTACAATCCAAGAAGCTATCATGTTGAAGAGGTGCTACAAAGCCAATGTACACTCAAAACATTGTTCTTATTATGATAAGCCAACTATTAAAGTTATGGGACTGAATCTTGACGAGTTCTTGTAATTAAAAAAAAAAAAAAAATACTCCGACAATAACTTGACTATGGATCCAAAATACTTTAAATTAAAATGCTGTTTGGGAAAATAAAAGATTTAAGCATTATAGCACCTTTTTTCAAAACATATAATGGTGGTTATTATCAAGTATTAATAAAAATTTTATTTTATTAAAGATAAAGAAAGTAAGTTACGTATATAATGTTGAATTGGTTTTTGTATACAATTAACTTTTGTAAAATTTAATGTACAAAAAATAAATAATTAGTTACAGAAGGAATATTTTAGTGGTTAAATAATTGATACAATCATGTTGCGTGTTATTGAAAAACAAAGAAATTAGCGAGCACAGACACGGTGTGCATTGTAGCTCAAATCAAAGGACAATTACACAGCTGGACTCACAAAGCATTTTGTGTTTTTTCCTTGTAACAACGTTTCACCATTTGAAACTGTTGGACTGCAGTTTCATTATGTCACTAGTTTTATTGTTCTTTGCATATTAAGTAGTATAATTGTTTGATTAGAAGCAAACGATTAAAATTAAACATTTTTTTGGAGGTGCATTAACTTAGGTAACATTTCTTTGTTGATTAGTTGAAAATACCTATCAAATTATATGTATAGAAAGATCGTAAGAGAGTTTTATAGATGAAGGTAAAGCTAAAATTAAAATTAAATATCAAATACTGTGTACTTAAAATTATTAATTTATCACCAAATAATAACTATGTACCTATATATAATTTATTTTACCTTATTATTTCCTCGTATTAACTAGATTTATTTGCAAGAGCGTGTTACTAGTAACACTTCTACTGTTATTTTGGTATTTAGGACTATTTAGCACATCCCTCCCTTATAAAACGAATCCAATTTCGTTTTTATTTTCTAAGTGAGAAATAAAGTGCAAGGTTTGTATAAGTGTTTACAATATTTTATATCGTCAAATATTTCATCAATCTATACAAATATACGTAACGTATCTTGGTTCAAAGAAGACGCATTCAATCAAAAGATTACTAGTAGGAAGTTAAAAATCAATAGCACATGTTTGCTAACACATTTTTAGCAAGGAGTTCCAAAATAAATAATAATTACTGGTATGTAAATAATTAAGAGTAAGAGAAATATCTAAACATAATATATCACTCACTCTTCATTGAACTGTTCCGTGGCCACCAGAAAGCTGTTGGTGATCGGGTTGTAGGAGTACGTAGCTGTCATACACCTACCCTTCCCCTGAAGGATCTCCGTGTCGAAACTGGACTGGACGTACCACGTTTTCAAAAACTGGACAGGCAAGCAATTCATAACATAAGTTCAGCAATTGATACTTCTGAATCGTTATTCCAAGTTGATAGCAGATTTAGAACATTTAAACGTGACATTAATGTTGTCTTCAGTCCAAACCACAAGAGTGAGATGTGGGGTCTTCAATAGCTCCAAACATTAGAGGAAGAAGTGGGGACTAAAGTAGATCCAAACCACTAGAAGAAGATGTGGAGACCAGAATAGGCACACACCAGTAGAAGGAGAAGTAGGGATCACAAGAGGTCCAAACTATTAGAGAGATGTGTTGGAATCAAAAGAGGTCTACTCCATTAGAGGGAGACGTGGGTACCACAACATGTCCAAACTAGAGAAAATATCGAATATTGGGACCCCAGAGGTTTAAACAACTAGCGAGAGAATTGGGGATCACAATAGGTCCCAATAAGTAGCAGGATATTTGGGAACTACAATAGGTCCACTAGAGGGAGACGTGGGGACCACACTAAGTCAAAACAACTAGAGAGAGATGTGGTAATCACAAGAGGTCCAAACTACTAGCGGGAGATGTGGGAATCAAAAGAGGTCTACACCATTAGTGGGAGACGTGGGGTCCACAATATGTCCAAACTAGAGAGAAATATCGAATATTGGGACCCCAGAGGTTTAAACTACTAGCGAGAGAATTGGGGATCACAATAGGTCCAAATAAGTAGCAGGATATTTGGGAACTACAATAAGTCCACTAGAGGGAGACGTGAGGACCACACTAAGTCCAAACTACTAGAGAGAGATGTGGAGACCACAAAAGATCAAAACCAGAAGTGGGATATTTGGGAACTACAATAGAGGGGGTTTTGGGTGTTCACGCCACTAGAGAGAGACGTGGGGACCACACTAAGTCAAAACAACTAGATAGAGATGTGGTAATCACAAGAGGTCCAAACTATTAGAGAGATATGTGGGAATCAAAAGAGGTCTACACCATTAGTGGGAGACGTGGGGTCCACAATATGTCCAAACTAGAGAGAAATATCGAATATCGGGACCCCAGAGGTTTAAACTACTAGCGAGAGAATTTGGGGATCACAATAGGTCCAAATAAGTAGCAGGATATTTGGGAACTACAATAGGTCCACTAGAGGGAGACGTGAGGACCACACTAAGTCCAAACAACTAGAGAGAGATGTGGAGACCACAAAAGATCAAAACCAGAAGCGGGATATTTGGGAACTACAATAGAGGGGGTTTTGGGTGTTCACACCACTAGAGAGAGACGTGGAGAACACAATAATAGGTCCAAAGAACTAGGGAGACATATCGAATATCGGGATACATTAGTTCATGATGATTGGTTTTATTCGTATCCTTTGACTTGTTCTGAACCTTTTAAATAAGTTAATCTTCGTTTAAAAATTAGACAAATTGATATTTTGACGTAAGAATGTGTCAATAACAATAAAACTAATAAATAATAAAATTTCCTTTCATAGTTAACATTTTATTCCTAAATCTTTGAGAACACAAACTAGAATTTTTGTTTCCACTACAAATTAATCATAATATTTATTACTTACAAGGTATGCGTACAAAAATATATATTTTAATGTAAAAAAATAGCAAAAAATAAAAAACAATAGTAAGGAAAAAACAAGTTACTTCCTTCCAATAAATATTCGCGTTTGGTAGTTTAGCACAGAAACTGGTAAACGTAAAGAAAACTAGTAAATTGCCATTGAATATTGCACAACTATTGCCTATAAATAAGAATGAAAGTTATTTAAACTTGTCGTGGTGGTTTTATTGCAAGAGCGATCATGATCAGTTAATTTCTTTTCTTTTTTTATCAGGCCGAAAGAGTGGTTTGAGAACTGATAAAAAATTTCCAATACATTTAAATTTGACGATCTTAAATTGAGGAAATTTCTAATTAAAGATAAACTAGATGAGCAAAATCTACTGATAATCAAAACTAGGTTTAGTGCAGCATGTAAAATAAAATGACAAAGCAAGTAAACGCTACACAATACAAATGTATTACGGTATAAGTAATACATTTACAGATATTATGGTGTATTATTTCTGAAAACCACTTTTACAAACCAGAGACCAGAGGTGTTCACTAAGGAATCGATTAAAATTGAACAAAAAGGTGAACAAGACAACTCATAACAGTTTATGTCTTTTGAATTGAGTTTATTACTCCATTGTGGATGCTAAATTGTAATAATATCATTTTTTACGATCAATTATGTAAATTTAAGAACAAAAGTATCACTTCTTACTTTATCACCTCCACCAATTCCATTACGAAAACCATGTCATAAGTTTGAGAAATATCTGCTATAAAGTAGCTTTTTATTGGTCATAGACGCACACCTGGTGTGTTTCAAGCATTAGCGATTGATTTATGGATATCATCCTATAATACTTCTAACAAGATGAAATACTTACTATATTCAACAGTTTTATGGTACACTTTATCTGAGATATTAAATATACAAATAGTTAGTCTATTAAAGCATTATTAATTCTGAGTTTTCGATGTAAAACATATAAAAATTATACAACTGGAACAAATATATAAAATATACAGACTACGTATAAAAACACGTTCTTCGTATATTTTGTTCGTTAATTACAATGTAAAATCCAAATTGTTAAAGTTTCTGTTAACGTTAATATTTTTAATATAGGTACTATTTTTGACTTAATAATTATATTCTGCAAATCTAAATAAAACTTTAACTTAAATCATTTATAGAAATTATGTAAACGGGTGTCATATATTTCAAAGCACAAGGTTTATTCCGTACTTTTATTTAGTTTACTATTAACCCACAAACTGGCAGTCAACTAACACCGTTTAGTTTTTTTTTTCATTCGTTTACAGCTTTATGTTTAATTAGTCTGGTCGTGTAGTCTCTACGTTTTGTAAAATTCAAAAACTTATACCTATACCTTAATTAACTAAACAGTATTTTTACAAAATTGCTATCTAAAAATTTTAATTTTAATGTACATATTCATTTCCAAGTTATGTTCACGTGAATTTTTCACTCCATATTAAATAATATTTGGTTTTCAATAAAAATGTTACTAAAATATTTAAAAAGAACAGCATAACAAAATGTCTGTACACAACTTTATATATTGTACTTTTACACACTTTTAATGCAAAAAAAAATTTAAACGCATTCCCTAACAAAATAATATAAAATTAAACAGCCATTTCAGTAATGCCAACTGCCAGTTCATGGGTTAAATGAAAATACTATGTTTAAATATAAAGTATTCGATTGTCAGTTACAGATATGACATTCTCATACATTCATAATTCATAGTAAATGAATAACGTACATTGTTCAGCTATAGTTAATCGTAAATAACCTACCTTATCAATACCGGAGATGAATTTTTGCTGAGCTGCGAGGTCAGGACATCCTCCCAGTTTAGGGAGCCTGAAGGTGACGCTGAATGCTCCAGGAATGTAGGTCAGCAATATCAGCACAAAAGCAGCACTCAGGGATTGATGCATCCTTTTGAAACATGGTGCAGTTCAATATAACTCTACTACCGTCCATTTAGAAAATAATATTATAGATATACTAATACTTAAATTGTGGATATTGAGATTTAAAACTCAATTTTGTTGTGTTTTTAGAATAATTAAACAATCTAAAATTAATTAATTGTAGAATTGAGAGTTTTTTAAGCAGTAAGCCTGATTAATTTTTTATTTTTAATTTTTTTTATCATATTTATGGAGTTTACTGAAGTTGCATACGAATATTTTGTCTCAACGTTTAAGCCCATACCTTTTTCGAAGCTCTTCCTCAGTATGGCCCCCGTCCCCAACCACGTAATGTAAATGGAAGAGTGATCTCCCTACCTACTCATACACGTACCCATTGCCTCACCCACCCACCTGTGGTGATATTCACTCAGCCATCCACATCTACATGTACAGTGATGGTGACTCACCCACCCACCTCTACATGTATGGTGATGTTGACTCACCCACCCACCTCTACATGTACGTTGATGTTCACTCAGCCAACCATCCCCTTTAATTAAAAACAGTACCAGGTTGGGTTCTTCTAAGGTGAAAATATTTCATCATTTTCCTTCACTTAATAAAATTCAATCATCTTTAAACTAGGAAAATAATTTCAAATGAACAACAGAATTCGAATACTACAGCCTAAAATTTAGCACTAAACAAGTACACATGTTTTGATAAACAGTGTGTAAAGAACAAACATGTCACTTAAACAGCTGCCGTTTGTTTACAAAAACAAAATAAACAGTAGTCTAAAAGAATGTCACGTCAAATCTGATGATCTACAATGTTCAGTAGTTGAAAAACCACTGCTAACACTGAATGAAATAAATAGTTCCAAAGAATTGGCACAAACATTTTCCCATATTAAACTTTTAAAAATCAAAACTTTAAAAATTACCTGTTTGATTCCCAACTATGTTGTTTGCCATAGCTAAAAAACTAGTCAGTAAGAGACATGCGGTTTTTACTAAAATATTTTTAATTGTAATTCACATCGTACCTGAAAATTTAATTAAAATCGTTAGATCCGTTTGCTATGAAATTGCAATTTGTATGTTTTTTTGCCATAACAATAAATTTTAAAAAAGTAAAAAAAAAATTGTTTGTAGATATTGACTTAATACACCTACATACAAAATTTAATAAAACTATTTATATCCGTTTGGTCTCCAGCGAACTGCACATACACACATACAGACACACATACTGGCACCAACTCTTTTTGGGTTTAGGGGACCCTAAAATGGATTTTTGGACCAACTTGTAAAAACAAATTTTGACGATCACAATTCTTTCTCAATTATAACGCATATGGGAGAAAGTAAAAGATTTCCTCTAATTGAATCGGCAATTAGTATCGCTATGTTTAAACAGTTTGGCCATTTACAATAAGGTATACCGTACACGGAATTTTTACAGTTTTAAAATACAGGGAATTACATACACAAATAATATTTTGAAAACTAAACATTACTTCCTACTATTTATTAGTCATTTGTCGCAAAAATGAAATAGTTCTACGTCGTCAGAACAATTAGTTCCGTCAATTAGTAACGCAGGCTACGCGTTGTTGCGACTTAATCTGGTATTCTTATTTTGAATTTACTAACCTAAGTCCATGGTAGTACGTATAAGCTATTTTTGTATTTATTTATTTGAAGTTTACAAGGTGTTGCAAATGCGTGGCCTTGCCAAACTGGACAAAGCTTGACGACAAAAACCACAATATGGAACGTGTGATTATAATATTTAAAAAGTTGTTTAGTGTATTATTAGGTGGTTTAGGGTAGGAACTTATTCAATATCTTAGATTTAGGCAACTTTACAAATACAAACATACAACTTATTTTCCTTGGCAGCAAGCTTCATTAGCTACAATAATCTAAACAACAATGAAACAACAAACAGTAACGGTACAAGTATGAACAAAAACAAAAAAATAAGCAATAGCAAATAAATTAACAATTATAAATGAAGAAACAAAAACAAATAAATAACAGTACGAATAAATAAACAATAACAAATAAATAAACAATAAAAACCCATGTAATACTAAAGAGTGCAATAAACTATAAATATGTACATTTATAAACAGAAGATGAACAATTTGGGAAGAACAACTGCTGTCATACAAGTTTATTATAAAAAACATATTGTTTAATTTAGTGAAGTGAAGTGTAGTGCATGTGAAGTGAAGTGTAGTGCATGTGAAGTGTAGTGCATGTAAAGTGAAGTGTAGTGCATGTTTAGTGAAGTGTAATGCATGTGAAGTGTAGTGTAGTGCATGTAAAGTGAAGTGTAGTGCATGTTAAGTGAAGTGTAGTGCATGTAAAGTTATGTGTAGTGTAGTGCATGTGAAGTGAAGTTTAGTGCATGTGAAGTGTAGTGTAGTGCATGTTTAGTGAAGTGTAATGCATGTGAAGTGAAGTGTAGTGCATGTAAAGTGAAGTGTAGTGCATGTAAAGTGAAGTGTAGTGCATGTTTAGTGAAGTGTAGTGCATGTGAAGTGTAGTGTAGTGCATGTAAAGTGAAGTGTAGTGCATGTGAAGTGTAGTGTAGTGCATGTTTAGTGAAGTGTAGTGCATGTGAAATGAAGTGAGTGCATGTAAAGTGTAGTGTAGTGCATGTAAAGTGAAGTGTAGTGCATGTAAAGTGAAGTGTAGTGCATGTTTAGTGAAGTGTAGTGCATGTGAAGTGTAGTGTAGTGCATGTGAAGTGAAGTGTAGTGCATGTAAAGTGACGTGTAGTGCATGTTAAGTGAAGTGTAGTGCATGTGAAGTGTAGTGTAGTGCATGTGAAGTGTAGTGTAGTGCATGTGAAGTGTAGTGCAAAATTAATGTCGTGCTGTCGTAGTATAGTTTGTACTTTAGTAATTAGATTAATAACGGTTGACTGGTTACTTGATTTATCTGAAATAAAGCAACTTAAACTTGTTTTCATGATCAAAATCTGGTCACAATAATAAACCAACTGGATGGATATTAATTTCACATACGTCAGCGGGTCACAGATACAATTTTTCAGCACTGATATTTATTTTCATTTATGGAATGTACGTAGATACGGAAATGTCTTAAATGCCCTGTTCCCGTTTACAATTGTAGGAACAAAACATATAAATTATTGCATAAATGAAATGTTTTTTTTAATACATCTACTACATTAATTGTTATTGAAAACAAAACATATCAAAGTTTTAAATAGATGTATTAAAATAAAAAAGAATAATATGAAATTTCTAGAATTTATCTATATTCTTGTAACGATGCAACCATAAGAAGTTTTACCTAAAGCTATTAAATGAAATATCAATCCACCTGATTAGAGCTCATACTCTCACCAATTATCTGGTTGTACTACAAAATACAATCAACACCACTGTACGTGTATGGGCGGGTGGGTGGGTCAACATCATTGTACGTGTATGGGCGGGTGGGTGGGCCAACACCACTGTACGTGTATGGGCGGGTGGGTGGGTCAACACCACTGTACGTGTATGGGCGGGTGGGTGGGCCAACACCACTGTACGTGTATGGGTGGGTCAACACCATTGTAGTGTATAGGTGGGTGGGTGGGTCAACACCACTGTACGTGTATGGGTGGGTGGGTGGGCCAACACCACTGTACGTGTATGGGTGGGCTAGTGGGAATTAATGGAGACGAATATGCTTATATAATCTACATTTTCCTATCAATTCGAAACATTACTCTGATAATCGTGAAAAATAACCTAAACGCCTACAAAAAAATTTCCTAATGCCTAGTTTAGGTAATAATGTATTGACGTAACATTCAATGGCAGGTAATTTAAAAATGTTATCTACACTATATTTTTTGATACCTATAAACAAAACAAGTTAGTTGAGAGCCCAGATAAATAAACGTACGGTTAGTTGTTTCTGACTATGAGCAATAGAAGTTGAAAGTTATAGAAAGTTGGGCTATAAAACTAGAGGTGCGCTCTTCTTTTGTATCTCAATGGACCGCTCATGTGTCTTTTGTCACATGTCCCACTGGCCTACTGTACGATCAGCTGATAAACTGTTGAAAGTGCTCTACTTTGACTTATATATTTAAGGTCAAAGATGACTCTTACCTGAGAACACAATCTTTGTGGCAATATTATAAAAAACTAGTTTTGGTGAAAAAATATCCATGCCAAAAAGAATACAATAAGTTGTTTATTAGTTTTGAAATGGATAAAACATTCCTGTATGGCTTGATTCAACAGATTTGATATCAACAAACTTAGTAAGATAAATTGGGATGTTATTATTAATTTAAAATGTTAAGATTTCTTACATAATTATTCCCACTTAAACCAACTTAGTAAACGTTGTTTTTTCTTAAAGTAACTCCTTTCATACAATTTACAAATTGGATATATTGTTTCGTACAGGATTTGTATAGGACCTAATTTTGATCCATCAAAAATGTCTTTTAAGACAAGATTTGTATTGATTAATTTAACCTGTATAAGTCTAGTGACGTGATCGTAAGTTATGTTTATAAAGAGCAATGAGTTAATTATTATACACATTTTTGTTACTAAAACAACTGAAATAAACCCGTCAATATATACAAAAATGTGTTGCTTGTCAATCAATGAATTATGTTTTATGTTCATCTACTGTTGTTACGGTCTTGGGTTTCTTTGCCTTCAGTGTATTTGCCATTATATATATCACTAGTTCGTTTGGTTACGTAATCTACAATACTTTACATAGCATACTATGACATTAACGCAAAATATTCAATAGTATAAAAATTAATTATAGTCTTTATTTGTTTTTCAAATTAATTGTTGTTATAAGAACTGTGCAGTTTGTTTTTTAAATAAATAATAATAAGTGTTCAGTGTATGTCAAGAATAGCTCCTTCGTTAATACGAAAGGGTTTTTAAATAGTTGTATTATCCGTATGAACGAATATGTTGAAAGGAATAGATACATCTTGAGACTATTGTTAACGCTATTATTGTTAAGGAATTTCAAGGGAAACTTATTCAGTATGTTTATAACTGCTATATATTAATTTTGTAATTGGAAATGTAGTTGAAATGCCCCAAAGTTCTTGAAATGAAAACTGAGAAATCCACAAGAGCATTATTACTAAATGTTAGGATAATTAGAACACTTGTGCTCTTGGAATTTCTTAAAATGATGAAAATTAAGCATATTTTATTCTTTTGCTAATATTTCAACTAGTTATATTTTCTTGTGAATTTTTTTATTTGTATTTTTTTACTACCTAATGAAAGAAAATTTAAATTTTTTATCCCACAGTCTTAAAATATAATATTCTTTTTTTTAAATTAACCCATTTTTTCAATAATTACGTCTGACAATATTCTAAAAAACTGAACTCACTTACTTGTCACAATACGTCTGTCAGTCAATATTCTACAGATAACTAAACTCACTTACTTGTCACACTACGTATATCAGTCAATATTCTAAAAAACAAATCAGATCTTTTACTTGTCACAATACTTCTGTCAGTCAATATTCTATAAAACTACTGATAACACTTACTTGTCACAAAACTTGTCAATATTCTGTAAAACAACTAAAGACGATTACTTGTCACAATACTTATGTCAGTCAGTATTCTATAAAACAACTGAACTCACTTGTCGCAAGACTTATACCCATCAATATGTTGTCCACAAGGAGAGAACTAGCTTCAATTAGTTTTGTATGTAAGTTGTTTAATAATTCCATTGATAGTCCGTATTTATTAAGTATCATAGGTTTACATGTACCACATCATATTTTTAGAGAGTTTAATTTATTTGCCTTGCCTAGATGTAGAACGGTTTCACATTATGATTTTCCGTTATATAAGACTCTAAGATTTCTTAATTTAAATCAATTTGCGTTTGATATTTTTAATGATAAGTTGAAGAGTATTTTAACGAAATGTAGCAACCTTTTATTTTGAATTTACTTATGGAGAAGTATATGTATACTATGTGTAAATTTTGTATTTTACCTTAAATATAAAGAGTTCAATAATTTATATTGTGAATTGTAATAGAGTGAGTTTGATATTGTTTTTTTTAGCTGCCAGCAGTTTAGTTTAGTATGATTGTTTAATTTAAGAAGTTTAGGATTAAATTATGTTTAGTTAAGATGGCTGTTTTGGGAATATGTTAATTATTATGTACAAGAGTTTTATAAGTATCATGTCCTGTAGCTGTCATGTAAATCTGAAATAAATAAATAAATAAATAAATAAATATTCTCTAAAACAACTAAACTCACATATTTGTCACAGTAGTGATGTCGTTCTATTCTGAGTCACAGTAGAATATGCGCAGAAGGTTGTCTTACAGTTGTCAGTTAGTCACTTAACCCGTAACCTGAAACAAACAAATGCTCTTATCTTATGGACTTTAACCTTAGACTAGTTTATTAATAATGTATACAAGTTATTCGTTGTTATTTATCTGCTGCCCCAGCCAGTGGTCTTGACCGGAAGGTTCTGACGTTATCGGAAGATAACAGAGTCAAGCTAATCGAGCGTGGCTGCCCATGGATGGGCGAACGTCTGAGCGATCCCATCCTTGCATGCAGCTCGCCTGCCCGGTCAATAGTGGTGGTTCGGAAGTCACCCTTAAGCCGTTGGTACCCAGGTTAAATGTTAGAGGGGGCTACGTAGCCCTTCCTTCGCCTGGTAAAATAAGACGTTGTTTAAATATGATGCTTGTGATTAAACAAAACAAGTGCCTTCACTCCATCGGAGTTTTTTTTATATATTTTACATCCTTGGTTTATAATTAATTACAGGTTCTTCCTAATCTCCTTTTATAAACTCGTCAAATACACCTAAGCTGAAGACAAACACTGTAATTCGATCATCAGTCACTATACATTATAGATCTCGTCAAAACTTCAAACAAAAATATTTATGGTGGTATGCCAGGAACATTTTTGAGATTTAGCAAAACAATTTTGCTTGAACTTCAAGATACTAATTTTGGGATCTGAGAAATTAGTTCATAAAAATTGTTTACGCTAGAAACTACTAGATAAAAATAATTATTTTGAAGGCGTATAGCTAACATTAAAACAAATAACATGTAAAAAGCACCAAAACATATGTTAAATTTATATTTTTAATTTTGTACTACGAAAAAACTGAAAACTTAAGGGGAAACGTAAGGGGATTCGCTACCCCCAAACATAAATATACTATCTAATACAAACACTAATGTATTAGCAAATTAAAAGTCCACAACTCATGTTACTCTAGTATAACGTACACACTCTGTTCTTCTAATTCCGTAAACACAGAAACTGGCATGAATTTCGTATTAATATACTAAACAAGTAATCGATTGATAGCACATATTGGGCAGGACATTATAATCATAGTATTGTAAAGCAATAATTTAGAATTACCGTACCAACTTAGGATTTGGTTTAGAGGCGTTTATTTCCATCTTAATGTTGTTAATACGCAATGAATAAAGAACTCTCTAGCTAAAAATAATGTTTGGTAAGGATACTGAACATACCCGTTAATACCCGTTTTTCAAAACTATTTCTTTTAGTTTTGAAGACTAGAAAATAAGGTAACGCATCCACTGCTTACAAATTAAATGGATGAAGGGTCGAGTCAATTCTACTAACAGAATAGTTCATTTAGTGATTTGAAAAGTAAATGCTTAATACGTTTTGTTACTGTGGAAAAAACTAAGCAGTAATAACTATAGTAAATTGTTTCAATATTATTTTTCTCGAGTACTAATTGCAAAGTTACCTGTTTATGAACATGTTGGTATAGTTATTTCAGAATATGCTGAGGTTTCTTATATTCTTTCATCGACAGTAGCTTTGTTTTTCAGTCTGTTAAGAAGCTGCCTTGTGTGCTTGAGTAAAGGCAGTGCGAGAGACAGAGATAGTGAGTAAAGGCAGGGTGGGAGAGACAGAGATAGTGAATAAAAGCAGTGCGGGAGAGAAGAGATAGTGAGTAAAGGCAGGGCGAGAGAGACAGTGATTAAAGGCAGTGTGAGAGAGACAGAGATATTGAGTAAAGGCAGGGCGGGAGAGACAGAGATAGTAAGTAAAAGCAGTGCGGGAGAGAAGAGATAGTGAGTAAAGGCAGTGCGAGAGAGACAGAGATATCGAGTAAAGGCAGGGTGCGAGAGACAGATATAGTGAGTAAAGGCAGGGCGGGAGAGACAGAGATAGTGAGTAAAAGCAGTGCGGGAGAGAAGAGATAGTGAGTAAAGGCAGAGCGGGAGGGACAGAGATAGTGAGCAAAGGCAGGTCGGGAGGGACAGAGATAGTGACTAGAGGCAGTGCGAGATATACAGATATAGTGAGTAAAGACAGGGCGAGAGAGACAGAGAAAATGAGTAGAGGCATAGCGAGAAAGATAGAGATAGTGAGTAAAGGTAGTACGAGAGACAGAGATAGTGAGTAAAAGAAGGGTGGAAGGGACAGATATAGTGAATAAGGGCAGGGTGGGAGGGATAGAGATAGTGAGTAAAGCATCTACGAGAGAGACAGAGATAGGCATCTGACAGTGCGACAATGTATTCGATGCACTTTCACATGCTGACTGGAAGGAAAAGACGCTCGGCACCATCTACCGGTCACCGATCGTACTAGCGTTTTCAAGCTGTGTGTCAGGCAGGATTTTCAATTTCTGGTCTTCACTTCCTATAGGGAGTATTCATTAGAAGTAGTGATTCTTACTTGGCTAGCATAAAACCTTAGGGGAAATTAGTTGGTGAGGTTTCTTAAGCAGCCTTAAGAAATTGCCAACGCCGAGATAATCTTGTTGTCAAGAAATACTTCTAAATTGTTATGACATTTTCCATGAGACTTTACTTACCATATTACATTGTTTTGTGACGACTTAGATTCGTTGAACTAGGTCATTGCACGGTTATCACACCGTTATCCCACACTCGTGCTACTCAGCATATGTTCCCCTCTACAGGAATATAAAAGCTTCATGCCAATATTGATTCAACAATACCAAATATTTATTCTTTCTTATGAAACTCCGGCCGAGAGTGTGTGTACTAAAGTTTTAAGCGTAGTGACCGTAAATTACATTATGTTTAGTAAATAAATGAAACTGATATTATATAAATTAAACATGTTTTAGCCTTGAGTTATTTGATTAGTAACCCCTATTTACCTTAAAACTCAATGTAACTACAACTAAATTAGTATATTTCATAACAAGAGTGGAAAGTGGGGTTTTGCATGATCGAGACCATATGTTTGAAGTGCGAGACTTGTCGAGCACTTCAATGTTCGAGACAACAAAACACTTTCACTCGAGTTTTGAACGATACTTTTCACTACACTACGGAATAAAAACAGGTGTTGTTGACCGTGGAAAATTTTCGGTTATAAACAATGTTACTTTCGGTAGTAAACAATAGACAGCTGTTGAAAATATGATGTTTCGCAGGTTGTAAACACATAACGAAAAGAGCTGAACCCATAGTAGTGTAGTCAAATAGTATATTTCATAACAAGAGTGGAAAGTGGGGTTTTGCATGTTCGAGACCATATGTTTGAAGTGCGAGACTTGTCGAGCACTTCAAATGGTCGAGAACATACAAAACACTTTCACTCGAGTTTTGAACGATACTTTTCACTACACTACGGAATAAAAACTCATTTTTGGAATGTTAACTGTTTATTAAATTATAAACATGTTTTAAAAACAGGTGTTGTTGACTGTGGAAAATTTTCGGTTGTAAACAATGTTACTTTCGGTAGTAAACAATAGACAGCTGTTGAAAATATGATGTTTCGCAGGTTGTAAACACATAACGAAAACAGCTGAACTCATAGTAGTGTAGTGAAAAACTATTTTCGTATGCCAAGTGCAAGATAGGAACATGTGTGATTCCAATTTGTTCCAAATAAATAAATAAATATATATATATATATATATATATATATATATATATATATATATATATATATATATATATATAGAACTAATACACCAAGCCGACGTCACATCTATTGGCCTTCCCTATGTACGTACCACTGCTTCAACCCACCCTCTCATGCATACACGTATGCTGGTGATTGCCTACCCTTCCACTCTCCCTGTAGAGTTGATATGACCCACCAAACGTACAGACCATGCTCGTACAGTAGTGATGTCCCACACTCCCACACACAAACGTTTGGTATTAATAGCCCACCCTCCCTCCCATACACGTATGGTTGTGATAGAAAATAATATTGTAGTAACAAGAGCTAAATAGATTAACTTGATTTCAATATTTTATTGCTTAAATTTATTATAATCATGAATTGTTGTAAATAGATTACACGTTCAAACAAGTAAACAAACTCAGTTTATATGTATTCACAAATGTAATAACATTAGCTAGAACACACTGGCGTGTAATTTCCTGATGTAACGACACCTCATAACATCCTCATGCAAACTAATGCAGTTATTGTGCCATAAAGGTGCACTGTTTGTCTGGAAAACCGCTAAACAAGTACCGTAACTTGACTGTATAAAACCTTTACATTTTATTACAGTTTTGTATATAGTTACAACCATTAAAATTTATTGAGATAACATCTACGGAGCTGTAATTTCGCTAATATAAGGTAAATACTTCCATCTTGATATTGAAGTAAACAAGACTCAGGATTGCATTAATGAGATTAAAGTTGAGCTGGATTATAAATGGAGAGTGCGAAAAGGAGAGAGATCTAATATCAATTAAACGTAGCCCTGATTCATCGGGCTAATGGAAATTAAGCATTCAGGGCCATAACCTAATTACGTTTCACGTGTTGATTATAAAATACGCTTAACCTTACAAGTGAATTTAGCCTGTTTCCTTCTTGGCTGTAGAATAAGATCAACTTTCCATAAATACACCTTGGTAAATATTGAATGGGTGTTTTATGATTGGAAAATTGCATTGTTTACGTTTTAAATGTTTATATTAATATTATTCTGATGTATATATTAAGATAGGTTCTTGTTAATCCCACTGTACGTGTATTCGTGGGTGGGTGGATCAATAACACTGTATGTGTGTGAGCAGGTGGGTGGATTAATAACACTGAACCTGTATGCGTGAACAGGTGAGTCAATACTATTGTACGTGTATGGGCGAGCGGGTGGGCCAATACCACTGTACGTGTATGGGCGGGCATATGGGCCAATATCTCTGTACGTGTACGGGTGGGCTGTTGGGCCATCTTTATTATTGACACTGCAGGATTTTTTGATTCTCTTTCATCGACAATAACTTTTAACATGTATTATTAAAGTTGTTGATCGGAACGCTTCTGGCAAATTGTTTCTGAACTTTGTTGGATTAGAACCTGAGACACACTGTATTTATTGAAGTAGCAAATAATATAAATCTATATAAGAAAAACATACCTTATGTCAGTTTGTCAGCCTGTTTCCTTTTGGTTTAATAGGTCACCAAGTCTACTGGAGTAAAATCAGTGCGAGAGAGACAGAGATATGCAGCTAACAGAGCGACGAAATATGCAATGTGCCCTCACAAACTTACTGGAAGGAAAGGAAAGTCCACACCATCTAACGTTCACTGATTGTACTAACGTTTTCAAACTCTGTGCCAAACAGAAACAAAAATAAAAAAAGAAATTTTTTATTTTTATTTCTGACACCTTTATTTTCACAGAACCAAATCAATACTATATCTGACTCTGTTTACACTGTCTGTTACACTGACAGAAATCAACTGTTTGAATCAGCTGTTAACAAGCTGATGTCAAAGAAGTGCCTAATGAACCTATAATCATTGATTATTAATTTAACCATGCTTGTTTGCATATTTAATTATTTGACTGAGTAAATTGAATGTTTAACAATTTAAATAAAAGAGGTACATACAAAATGAAAACGTAATGAATTACCATAATATGTCTTAATATTTACCTACCTTAATTTATCGACCTTCGAATCAATATTATAACTATGAACAAGGGATATACTAGTATAGATGTGTATATACCGTACATAAATAAGAAGTACAAACAAAGAGGTATTGCTAAATTGTATGCTAAACATCATACCGAATTGTGGAAACTCATAATAGAAAGAAAATCACAATTCCTCGGAGAAAAAAAAATATAAGTAACTTTTTTAATTTATACATAATTGATTTACTTATATATAAAGAATTTTATTTCATTATTTATATAAAATTTATATATTATTTCTACTTTTAGCAAGGAAATGGCAAATTATTTTACTGAAAACTATATTAAATCATACAATGTATGGTATACTACTTACTTGTTATCCTCATGATTGTTTTATATGAACGTTATGTTATACTATATTATGTTAGGTTACTTCCTTCCAAATTTATAGCAACAAAATTTATTTCAATTCAGTTATAACATAACACTTTTTCCACTTTGACTCGAATCATTTCGTATAATGTTCCCTCCGAACGTAACTCAGCACTACTCACTCGTAAAGCAAGACCAACACCGATAAGTGAAACTGTTGTAGTGTTCTTCAGGAGCGTTCCTGCCGTCAGGAAGACCACTGCACTGAACTGCGCCAACAATCAATTTGATTCCAAAGGTGAAAGTGGCCCTCCGTGACCCTCTTGCGAAACGATTCTTGCCGGCGTTCGTTCCAACCACTCAGTCACATCCCATCTGGGACTTCTTACTGTTTGTAGACAGGAAAAGCGCAAAGTAAAAGAAGTCAGAATTTCACTAACTCTCACTTTACTATTCCACAAAAAAATTGCAAGAATAGTTTAGCACGCTTAGTGTTTTTCTATGGAAAGTCAGTAAAAGGGCAGATGGGTGGTATGTGACTAACGTGCGTATAAAGTAATTACTAACGTACTTACCCTGAAGTAATTTAGTAACGTACGTAATTACTAAAGTAATGTGACTAACGTACTTACCCTAAATTACTCGTTAATACTTACAGATGTAATAAATAAATGCGTATAAAGTAATTACTAATATACCTACCCTAAAGTAATTTAGTAACGTACGTAATAACAAAAGTAATGTGACTAACGTACTCACCCTAAATTACTCGTTAATACTTACAGATGTAATAAATAAATGCGTATAAAGTAATTACTAATGTACCTACCCTAAAGTAATTTAGTAACGTACGTAATTACTAAAGTAATGTGACTAACGTACTCACCCTAAATTACTCGTTAATACTTACAGATGTAATAAATAAATGCGTATAAAGTAATTACTAATATACCTACCCTAAAGTAATTTAGTAACGTACGTAATAACAAAAGTAATGTGACTAACGTACTCACCCTAAATTACTCGTTAATACTTACAGATGTAATAAATAAATGCGTATGAAGTAATTACTAATATACCTACCCTAAAGTAATTTAGTAACGTACGTAATAACTAAAGTAATGTGACTAACGTACTCGCCCTAAATTACTCGTTAATACTTACAGATGTAATAAATAAATGCGTATAAAGTAATTACTAATGTACCTACCCTAAAGTAATTTAGTAACGTACGTAATTACTAAAGTAATGTGACTAACGTACTCACCCTAAATTACTCGTTAATACTTACAGATGTAATAAATAAATGCGTATAAAGTAATTACTAATGTACCTACCCTAAAGTAATTTAGTAACGTACGTAATTACTAAAGTAATGTGACTAACGTACTCACCCTAAATTACTCGTTAATACTTACAGATGTAATAAATAAATGCGTATAAAGTAATTACTAATGTACCTACCCTAAAGTAATTTAGTAACGTACGTAATTACTAAAGTAATGTGACTAACGTACTCACCCTAAATTACTCGTTAATACTTACAGATGTAATAAATAAATGCGTATAAAGTAATTACTAATATACCTACCCTAAAGTAATTTAGTAACGTACGTAATAACAAAAGTAATGTGACTAACGTACTCACCCTAAATTACTCGTTAATACTTACAGATGTAATAAATAAATGCGTATGAAGTAATTACTAATATACCTACCCTAAAGTAATTTAGTAACGTACGTAATAACTAAAGTATTGTGACTAACGTACTCACCCTAAATTACTCGTTAATACTTACAGATGTAATAAATAAATGCGTATAAAGTAATTACTAATGTACCTACCCTAAAGTAATTTAGTAACGTACGTAATTACTAAAGTAATGTGACTAACGTACTCACCCTAAATTACTCGTTAATACTTACAGATGTAATTAATAAATGCGTATAAAGTAATTACTAATGTACCTACCCTAAAGTAATTTAGTAACGTACGTAATTACTAAAGTAATGTGACTAACGTACTCACCCTAAATTACTCGTTAATACTTACAGATGTAATAAATAAATGCGTATAAAGTAATTACTAATATACCTACCCTAAAGTAATTTAGTAACGTACGTAATAACAAAAGTAATGTGACTAACGTACTCACCCTAAATTACTCGTTAATACTTACAGATGTAATAAATAAATGCGTATAAAGTAATTACTAATGTACCTACCCTAAAGTAATTTAGTAACGTACGTAATTACTAAAGTAATGTGACTAACGTACTCACCCTAAATTACTCGTTAATACTTACAGATGTAATAAATAAATGCGTATAAAGTAATTACTAATATACCTACCCTAAAGTAATTTAGTAACGTACGTAATAACAAAAGTAATGTGACTAACGTACTCACCCTAAATTACTCGTTAATACTTACAGATGTAATAAATAAATGCGTATGAAGTAATTACTAATATACCTACCCTAAAGTAATTTAGTAACGTACGTAATAACTAAAGTAATGTGACTAACGTACTCACCCTAAATTACTCGTTAATACTTACAGATGTAATAAATAAATGCGTATAAAGTAATTACTAATGTACCTACCCTAAAGTAATTTAGTAACGTACGTAATTACTAAAGTAATGTGACTAACGTACTCACCCTAAATTACTCGTTAATACTTACAGATGTAATAAATAAATGCGTATAAAGTAATTACTAACGTACTTACCCTAAAGTAATTTAGTAACTTACGTAATAACTAAAGTAATGTGTATAACGTACTCACCCTAAATTACTCGTTAATACTTACAGATGTAATAAATAAATGCGTATAAAGTAATTACTAATGTACCTACCCTAAAGTAATTTAGTAACGTACGTAATTACTAAAGTAATGTGACTAACGTACTCACCCTAAATTACTCGTTAATACTTACAGATGTAATAAATAAATGCGTATAAAGTAATTACTAATATACCTACCCTAAAGTAATTTAGTAACGTACGTAATAACAAAAGTAATGTGACTAACGTACTCACCCTAAATTACTCGTTAATACTTACAGATGTAATAAATAAATGCGTATAAAGTAATTACTAACGTACTTACCCTAAAGTAATTTAGTAACTTACGTAATAACTAAAGTAATGTGTATAACGTACTCACCCTATTAATACTTACAGATGTAATAAATAAATGCGTATGAAGTAATTACTAATATACCTACCCTAAAGTAATTTAGTAACGTACGTAATAACTAAAGTAATGTGACTAACGTACTCACCCTAAATTACTCGTTAATACTTACAGATGTAATAAATAAATGCGTATAAAGTAATTACTAACGTACTTACCCTAAAGTAATTTAGTAACTTACGTAATAACTAAAGTAATGTGACTAACGTACTCACCCTAAATTACTCGTTAATACTTACAGATGTAATAAATAAATGCGTATAAAGTAATTACTAACGTACTTACCCTAAAGTAATTTAGTAACTTACGTAATAACTAAAGTAATGTGACTAACGTACTCACCCTAAATTACTCGTTAATACTTACAGATGTAATAAATAAATGCGTATAAAGTAATTACTAATGTACTTACCCTAAAGTAATTTAGTAACGTAGGTAATTACTAAAGTAATGTGACTAACGTACTCACCCATAATTACACTTTAATACTTACAGACGTAAATATACTAACCAATACTATATTATAATGACTAAATAATTACCATTTTAATGTTGCTACGAGAATTCTTAGTTTAAATTATTTGGATTATAACATTTTATCGGAAGTACTACCTGTAATTTATAATATGTTTTCAATCTTGTTTACCTTCAATAACTCTAAATAACACCTCCGTTGCAAGAGAACTCAAAATAGCCTACTTATGTATTCAATCACGTAATCGAATTATATTCAGTTAAGAAAACTTTTTAAAATCTAGAGTTTAACTTTGTTTTATTCGAACATATTTTTTAATACAAGTATTACATAGTTTGATAAATATCACCTGACTTGGAATTGTTTACCCATTTATGTAAACAATTGTTTTATTGGTACAAATACAAGTTCAACATGTGAAAAGGAAAATTACTTTAGGATCCTGGTAGTTAGAATATAGAATAGAATAGAATATTTATTTATTTTTGCCAACAATTAAACATTTACAGTATAAGTTTTACAGAACAGTTAATACAAGCTATCGTAAGATAAATAGGTAATTAAATTTAAGCTAAGACAAAATAAAATAGGGATCCCCTAGGTAACCTGTGTTGTGATCCCCTAGGTATCCTGTGTTGAGATCCCCTAGGTATCCTGTGTTGGGATCCCCTAGGTAACCTGTGTTGAGATCCTCTAGGTAACCTGTGTTGGGATCCCCTAGGTATTCTGTGTTGGGATCCCCTTGGTAACCTGTGTTGGGATCCCCTAGGTATCCTTTGTTGGGATCTCCTAGGTAACCTGTGTTGGGATCCCCTAGGTAACCTGTGTTGTGATCCCCTAGGTAACCTGTGTTGGGATCCCCTAGGTATCCTTTGTTGGGATCTCCTAGGTAACCTGTGTTGGGATCCCCTAGGTATCGTGTGTTGGGATCCCCTAGGTATCCTGTGTTGGGATCCCCTAGGTATCCTTTGTTGGGATCTCCTAGGTAACCTGTGTTGGGATCCCCTAGGTATCGTGTGTTGGGATCGCCATCGCTTGAATTAAATTATAATAGGTACCTATAATTGTGTACTGGCAGAAAGACCGTTGCTAACAGATACAGAAAAATAACATATTCATTTGATTTTTTTTGTTTTCATATTTTCTGTGCAAAATTAAATAAAAAATAATCAAGTACATTAATAATTAACTGATCCATGAACACACACATTCACACATACATTCATATACAAATATATATAAACACATATACACTGATTATCTTTGTATTTAAGCCCAATTTTCATAACATTTTATTGAAAAAGAACTAATACAAAATAATAAAATAAACTATAGGCAGCAAAACTGATAAAAACTTCCTCACTTTAGGCATGAGAGATAGCGTTTATTACAAATAACTATAAAGAAAATAATAATAATAAGAGAACTTGTGAGACTCTACCTCACAATCTTTAGAATATTATCAAGATTTTCTTGTGAGAAAAGCCATTTTGTTACCTTAGATAGATATTGACAAACTGTCGTAAAATCACCTGTCATAGGGTTTATGATTTTAAGCAGTCTTGGTGCCGTACTACTATGAAATAACTGATGAGCTATTAAAAAGGATCTTGTTATAGAAACTATTTCATATATTCTCAAACCGTAAGTTGGTCTTTGTAATACACGAAACCTTGTGCTTCTAATTAAAAACATTTTCAAGCCCTTATAAACATATAAGTGGAAGAACGTAGAGGAAGAATTCCAAGTTCAAGAAAAATTGGCCTTTAAGAAAGAATTGCATGTTCAAGCCTTCCCTTGTACGAAATTACCCTCATGAAACGTTTTTGAAGAATTACTAGAGGGTAAAGAGTATAAGAATAGGAACCGCCCCAGCAAGATATTCCATAGCTAAGCCTTGAACCAATCAATGCATGATAAGCATTAACTAAAAATCTTTTAGGACACAATGTCCTAAATTCGTCTAAATAAAGATGTTCTACTAATAAGTTTATATGAAATAGATGATTTTAGCACAGTTTTTAAAAGGAACTCCTGTTTTGGAGAATTAGGCGTTATATTTACAGAGCTAGGGTATTGAGGCGATTCCTCTGACTTAGAAATAAATTTCTGTAACAGTAGACACTATCTAGGTAATACATTTCCAAATAATCTTGAAATATATTACGAGAAGATCAATATAGCCTCAGAAAATATTTCCTTATTTTGTATATTATTTATTTACATTTTGTATATTTTCCATTTATTTCCTTTTACGGTGTGATCCTGTGAAATGTTCTTATGTACTACTACGTTGAAGTTGCGATAGCAGGCTGTGAATTGTAATGTGGACTTTTCACTTAATAAAGAGCGAAAGTCAATGTTATTACGTGACTTAGATCGTATAAATGTCTGTCGGAATATTCAGTAACTTTAAACTAAATAAATCATATAATAATTGGACTAGAAAATTGATTTAACTTTGTATCTCCCCGGTAGGTACTGTAAGAACGTACATTCACGTTTGTATGATGATGTCGATTCGTCGTTCGTTTGTCATTTAATTTTTCATTCATTCATCATTACAGATTCAAGACATCTTCGTAAGACCCAATCAATATTTAAACTTGATGATTCCAGCCTTGAGATTAAGGGGGGGGGGTGCATTGGTGGATAAAAATAACTAAAAACATTCGTCAACACTTTTTTGTAAAAGAAATAGGAATGAATAATATGTTATGACTTTTGGCCAAAACTGTGTCTTTTTTTCATGTGATACGTGGTCGTATGAGGTCAATTTGGATAAGTTACATTTAATAAAGTATGAAATTTTAATGAACATTTATTTTAAGAAATTTTATTCCTAAAAATTTGGCTGGATAGTTTATAAATATCATGTTTGATTCTTGAATAACTACGACTGTCTTAAAATAAAACAGAAGTGATCCAAACTAGTAGATCTGATGGACTTATAAAATCTCTTCTCAGATATCAGATGGATTTTGATTTTCTATTTCATGGCCACGACTTGCCACGCAGCCAACTCGAGTTTGATTCCCAGTTTGACCATGAAGTCTTTACGCCTCTCTCTTTTCTATGATTTTGAAGTTACTTTTTAAAGAATTGGTCGAACAATCCTACAAAATAAAAATGCTCGTCAAGCAGGATAAAGGAGATGTGTCATTGGGCATTTTCCCCACTAAAAACTATACTATTTTCTTGCTTTCTCTCAATCAAAAAGTCTACTAAATAACCTCCCAATTTCTTTATGTAGTTTTGTTACAGTAGTCACGCAGATAAATAAATAAATATCCAAAATAAATATGAAACGCTCTCTAAATAAACCAACCTGGAAACGTTGCAAGCTCAGAGCTCTTCCAATAATAATACTTTAATTAAGTTTGTGATTGGAGAGAGTTGGTATTATTGATAAAAACCTAACAAAATAAACTTTTTAATTTAACTGGAATAGTTTTATCTTTTAAACTATAATTTATTCTTTGGTATACGTCTAGTTAATTTTAAATTTATCAATAGGGCTATTATGTTGGATGAAAACCACGCAGGATAAACACGAGTGTTTCATGGTTTGAAAGTTGTTTGTCCAAAAGAGAGTCTAAATATATGATGAACATTTTTATGTTTAATATGTATCTTTTATGTTTAATAGTAATCAAACAATGTCTTTCAGTAAAAAATACTGATAAAGTAAACATTACCAATACGTTTTTTTTCTGTACAAATATAATAGTATGGTTTAAAAATAATTTAGACCTTACTGTCTGTAATTTAATCCAATTTGCATAGCTCACGTGACTGAAAATATCATTTTTTTAATTCCAATTATATTAGTTTAAACTGTCTTACAATATGAATAAAGAAAGGTTTTGACACTTTTAACATTATCTTTTAATGATAAATAGCCCCAATTATTATTTAATTAAAACTCTATATTCTATTCAATTATACCAATTAAAAACTACAGTTTTAATCTGCTACCTAAGTTTCAAGTTAACTATACATTAGGCCAATCTCCGAGAAAATCCACAAAAACTTGTAACTTATAACAATCCAACGTCTAAGTTTTCAAAACAACAACTTAGAAATGTTTTCTCTATCTTTCCCTTCCACTACTTTCGACCATATTGTAAGAGATTTTGATCAGTCATTAACTTCTCTGTTTATGACCAGACTTCACAATTATTTTTCCACCAACCTGATAAATGGCTTTAGGTCTTTTTAAGTTCAGATGTTCTAATTTTCTAATTGGTTTATTATGTATTGTTTTCGAAACAATCCAATTTTTAAGACACGAAGATTTATTTCGATTAGGAGAGTATTAAAAAAAATAGTTTTTTTTAATACCTCCCTTCTTTGAAGGGAATTTCTGCTATCAATCCTTTATAACAGAATTACCACCAAGATTTTTTATATTTAATAATAGAGAAAAACTTCAATTCTCCTCGCTTTCCATACACTAAAAAACTATATGTTAGTATTTGTATCAACTTATCTATTTGAACAGTAAAAGTTTGAAAAAGTGATTAAAACTATTCTCTTACTGCTTCATTTATATTTGTCCTAACTGATCATTGGACTCCAATTCGACAAACATACAATAGAAGAAGTTAAGTAGCCTGCATTTATTTTCTCACCTTCAACAACTATTTTTCAGAACATGGCTTTGAATTTGTCATTAGTTAGCACCCAGGGTATTGATTAAACTTTCAATTATTTATTTCGATCTAATATTGTCTCTTATAAACTAGATTTTATAAATAAATCTATATTCACACATGTCATCTCAATAAAGGTGAAACCAAAAATTTTTAACAACAATTAAACTCATTTTATATCTCAAATGACGGAAAGTGGTTTTCACTAACTTAAAAATTACTGAAGTGATTACAAACGAGGAACATATCCAACGTCTTATAATTTTCCATAATCCTTCTTCATCCACCAAATAAACTCCTCGATTAATATTTTATGTATCCGTTTCACCCTAGTTTTAAATCTAGTTTCCATTCATTGTTAAATTTGCCATATTTAACCATTATTTAACCAACTATTTTTGTCACAGTCTATCACCACTCTTTTCTTTCCTACTATTCTCGTTTAGAATATTTGTACTTATTATTTTCCCTCTGGAACCATTATCGTTTTTAAGTCAACTGCTTCTAACCCTACCTCTGCATTTTATGTTCGCCAGAAAATAAATGTAATATAAATTGACGTAACATTCCTGTTGATCTCTCAAAACCTTCTCCACTTACTGTAACTACTCAATCGATTTTGTAAAAAAATACACTACATTGGTATCACTTACCATTGAAGGAACATTTTTGGTTATGCATTTTTTATTGTTATTATTCATGGTTTAAATGGGCACCAATGTTTGACACTGATAAAAATAGTTTTTCTTCTTTAATGTACCATTTTCCTGCGGGGTGGCTCAGTGGCTAAGTATTTAGACTAAGCCAGTAGAAGACTAAGTTTTTGGACGGAGATAATGTTAGATGGTTCGAATCCCAACTGATCTAACGATTAATACTTTACTCATATGGTGATTGATACATGTAAATTACAAATGTGGGACCTTTTCCGTCAATTCATTACCATTACCCTTTCCGTACTTCACTACCACTACTTTTGCTATCGCAATTACGGTTAGGTTAGGTGGCTACTAAAGTTGATCACAAACTGGTAAATCCAATGATTGACTTGCCGCCGAATTCGCTTTCCGTGTGTTAGTTCTAGGAGAGCGATAAGATAAGGCCAGTAATATCAGGTTCATAGTGAGTAGGTAATCCTAAAGTGGACGTAAAAATGAGTGGGGAACAGTTTTTAGAGCAATAAAATATTTATTACGTGGTAGTGAATTAATGGAAACAACAAATATTTAGTGGTCGTGAATTGACTGAAAAGATCCGAAATGTGGAGTGTTATATTTTATAATGGAAACATAGTTTGACACATGCTAGGTATAGTGCAAATGGGTCATATAGAGAGATGAGTCCAGTAATAGGAGCAATCAGGGCAGTAATGACACCATATTACCTAGTACAAAGCACATCCCTGTAATGACTGATTTGAGTGATATTGGGACAGTTGTACTGTATTGCATATCGGACAAATAGAATGACACGGTCTAAGTGTAGAGCTAATGGGTTATATAGCTGGTATCACAGAGAGGCGAGTCAAGTAATAAGAACAATCAGGGCAGTAATGACAACACATTACCTAGTACAAAGCACCGGTCTTTCATACCTGATATGTGATAATGGGTTGCATTACTTAATGGGAGTTAGGTAACGTTTTGTACTTATGTTTTTTGCTGCTAACAGTCTAATAAAATATACTAAACTTACTAATAGGAAATGTGGACACTTGTTATTCGTTCAAGTAATCACTTTTTAAATATGTTTACAAAGGTAGTATTGTCTTAATTCGTAAAATCAATATAATTATAACGAGGCGTTTAGATACTATATTTAAAATATATTTATCTGATTTAAAATTATAGAATGCTTCTTGGAGGACCAGTGGTTTGTAGGCAGTCGGAATATTCCTGAAAGTAAAATGTGTCTGCGAAAGAATTCCGGTTTGAAATCAGTTTAAGTTTATTGGGCAGATTTTAATTCTATTTTTCCATTTTAGACGATTGAAGTGTTTTCCAATGTTATAAAGATGCGTGTTTTTCCTCGTAAATCAAAGTTTATAACCTCGTAAAAATGCGCGCTCTCTTACTAAGAACTAGATGCAATGTTTTATGTTTTTTATTGTTTCATGCAAGCTTTTCCACGAAATATCCATGTTATGTTATGTTTTTAATATAAAGAATGTATATAGGTTTTACATTGTAGATAAACGTATCTGATATATTTTCATTTGAAAGTTATCTAATTTTCATGAACAAAAATGTATAGTCAACAAATTCTGTTTAATTTCCACTTCTTATTTTAGAAACATAATATATTCCACAGATATATCTTAGGGAATTTGTATATAACTGTTCCAACTATTAATTGTAACTAACAGCAAACACTCGGAACAGGAACAAGGATATTACAGAGAGGGCACCAACAACAACAATCGTTGTGAAACCATAACAAGAACGGGATCGTGAATTACATTTCTTTATCTGCCTAACTAACTGTTTCCATAGCAAGAAAATTGCAATTCATGCAATCATTATGCAACTGTACCAACTAGCCAATAATATGAACTAGATTATTTTAAAATTACTGTGAATATAAAAATGTATTAAAGACAATGTACGCAAATATTTAGAAACGAACAGTGAAAAGTGATTTACCGTTTTTTTCCTATCTACAACTTGCTGCCTAAAAGGTAACAGTATAAAAATTGACGTAGATTTTTAGTTAGTTTTACTTATTATCAAAGCGTATAGTTTGTTTTCTCAATCTTCTTCTGAGAAAATAGAAATATTGCTATTAACATCAATAGTTGGACCATTATTATCTTTAATCCAAGGACATAATTTGTTTGTTTAATATTTTGCCTAGAAGATAAAAATACCAAAACTGTTAGGTCGTTTTATCTGTTATACAATGCTATCCTTTCTCTTAGAATATTCTGCCTGGAAGATAATAATATCAAAATTTACATCAATTGTTGGACCATTTTACCTGCTATCCAAAAAAAAAAAAAAAAAAAAAAAAAACAAAAAAAAAAGCAAAGAATCACTTGTTTTGTATATTAGCAAAATATAACAAAGAAGATTGTTCCAGTAGATAACTGACCATCTCCCGTATAAAATTGGATGGTTATTATTTGGTTGTTAGTAAAATTTTAAAATTGAAAATAGTCCTTATATACCTCACCGAAAATTCATGTTTCACTGTACGAGAATTTATACAAACTAACACCTGCTTAAGAAATAATAAACATACAAATAGTGAATTCTCGCACATTTATGATGACAAGCTACTTCTGACATAGATCATGTTAATTAAAAGCAGGTTACTGCACGTAGCCATTTGTGAGAACATGAGCTGGCAAAGCCTGTGGACATTTATGTAGGAAAGTGGAAAACATTCTAAGCTTCCATAGAGATTTAAGAACATAATCTCATCACAATTTAAGTGTTTGTTTATTTTTTAAGTGACTAAAATATAAGCCTACAAATTTGGACGTTACGAATGCATGAAATTAACAACGGTTGAGAGGCTAGTAAAAAATTACATAACATTTTATGGTTTCAAGAACTCTTGAAATTTGTAAAAGTCTAACTATTTTTTTTAAATGAAATAAGATGGTTAAGAACATTAATACCAGGCAGAATATCCAAGTAAGTAATTTAAATGATAAAAGAGTATTGTCCACCCACGTGATGGATAAAGAGGACGCAACGGTCGTTGGACCAGATTAGCCTGTAAGAACATCCGGCCGCTCGTGACCACTAGACTATACAACGTTCCCCAGTCACACGTGACCTTGTCTATTGTCACTCACTCTTCTGTGACGGTCATTTCCTCTCCTGTGTCATTGTATCTCCTGTGGAACTGTGGAAATCTATTCAGTATGTACCTTTCAATGACATTTAGACCCACCTCCTGAGATCGTTAATCGTATTACAGCGAAACCTTGATAGCACGAACGTCAATAGCACGAATCTTTCAAAATCCCCTTGAACCCTGGGGGTTCAATCATTCAATAAAATGATTTTTTCGATTTTTGAAACTACTATAAGCACACACATAGCACGAATATGAATAGACAAACACCTCTATATTTCAAATTTGACCTTTATAAGACGATTTCAATAGTGAAATTCTCAATAAGACGAATTTATAATTCAAATTCATTCTTGTTGCAGCAGGAAAATGTTACTTCCGTTTTTGCAACTTCTGGAATTTCAGGTAGCATTAGGCAGTGCATATTTATTTTGATTTTAATGCATTATTGATACCGTTCAGGGCAATCGAAAGTATGGTTAACGATTGTAATGGTGAAAGGAAAAAGAGGTGCCTATACAGAGCGTATCTTTATA
>JAQJVL010003297.1:0-64370 GCA_035578905.1 Stictocephala bisonia
TAGCCCCCCGGGTTGACCTATTCGTCGTTTTTTTTTATTTTTTTTTACAAAATTTTAAGTATAAAAATTTTACACAACGTTTTTTGGGACAAAATTTCCTAAGGGAAAAAAATTACAATTTTGCTTTTTTCAACAATAGCCGATGCATTTGCAATAGAAATCTTTTGCTTTTTTAGGTAATGTTTTTTATATTTTTTTTTCTTTCAATTTTTTAATTAAAATATATTCTTCTTAATTTTGCTTCAATTTTTAACTATTATAGATAATTTAGAACTTTGTTAGGAGATAATATATTATAAATTTGTTTAGTGAGTACCTAATTTATATAATTTTGCTAATAGAATATAAATATAATGGAATTACTAACATATGCAGACTTCACCAGGGACATGTTATAAAAAAATATTCCTTTTGAACGCAAAACGTTTACTAATACCACAAAAATGGATGCTTTAACAAATTGTAATATTTCCTGGTAAATGGAACATCTCATCTTCATGATTCAGTCTCTTCAAATTTTCAGTTTAGGCAATGATTGAAGTGTCCCTGGGAGGTTACTGCTGGAAGAGAAAATGATTCACAGTCTCTCTTGAAAACCCTTCTGTTCAGTACTTAGATCTCATACCAGTCTAATACCGAACAAAAGAACAAAATGTAAACGTTATAAAAATATATAAAATTACTAAAAACACTTTTAACTCTTAGTCATAGAACTCTGTAACAAATAAATAAAAATATTTGATTAAAGGACAGCCAAAGACCAAAAGACCACAGTGAATGTAGACATTATTCAGGTTCAACAGAAAATAAAAGAAGAGAAAACATCAATAATAAAAATAAATTTAAAAAATGGTTCCAAAGAATTGGGCACAAACTTTCCCCTTATTAAACACTAAAAATTAAAAACTTTGAAATTACCAGATTGATTCCCAAATATGTTTCTTGCCATAACTAAAAAAACTAGTCAAGTTAGAGACATGTCAGTTTTTACATAAAATATTTTAAATTTTAATTCTCATCTTTCCTAAACATTTGATAAAAATCATTAAAGCCGTTTATGAGAAAATTCCAATTTTGTATGTTTTTTTGGAATAAAAATAAAAAAAAACTAAAATTTCAAAAAGTGAAAAATGGTCTGAAGACATTGACTAAATACACTACCTACATAACAAATGTCATAAAAAATTGATCCATCCGTTCGCTCACACACACACACACACACGCACGCAGCGCCACACACACAAACACACACCAAAATGTTTTTCGAAAAAAAAACCTTTTGGGTTCAAGGGTCAGCATCAGCTGATTGTTGAATGTAAAAAAATGAACCGTCGTACACCATTATTAATAACACAACGATCAGTAAACAAACGGTACGGTTCTAGTAAAGTTAAACCCATAATTAATTGTAATGATTTAATTTGTGAATAAAAGGGCTGTAAACTCCTTTTTATTTCTCAGTTAAAATAATCTTGCATTATTTTGTTAGTCATATTATATAATTAATTTGTAGTTTGACCACTTTAAAGCCTATTAGTTTTGAGGTTATTTTTATATTTCCCGTAATAATGGATTATAAAATTAAGAAAGACGTTCTTCATGTTGGTTCTGAATTTAAACCAATTAAATCAGGAGCAAAGTAAGTATTTTTCATTATATATTTTTTCTAGCAATTCAAGGCAAAATCAATATTGATTTAACAAGAGTGGTAGGCAATATATAGCCCAGTCAGGATGTATATGAGGTCGAGTATACACGTCATGTAAGCCTATAATTCCAGAATTATGAGTAGCTTAAGTAGATTAAAACGAGGTGAAAGTAATATAAAGTGGATTTCTTAAAATTTACAGCAGTTTTAACAGTGATAATATTAAACTATTCAAAACAAAAAGGTATTGGCCTACCAAGGTCTACAAAAATCATGACATGGATAAACAAAAAATATTTTAAGATTAAGAAATATATTTTTCTGCATATGATTAAAAAAGAGTAGGTCTCCTTTTTTAATCTGATGCTCCGGCCTATTTTTTATTTAAGTTTTTGATCTGATATTATTGGTCTATTTTAGACTTAATATTTTTTAAATGGTTTTAATAATTTGACATAATTTCTTTTGTAGGTAATTTTTCCACCTTTCAAACTAAATTGTGTAATTTGGGATCAAACTATAATTGATGATAGTCGTAAAATGGGTAAGCCGATGGAATTAGTTCTAGGCAAGAAATTCAAGCTTGAAGTTTGGGGAAACTATTGTTCAAGCAATGGCAGTTGGAGAAGTGGCAAAATTTACAGTTGACAAAAGTGTAAGTAGGCATTTTCAAACACTACCATAAGTTGATTATAGTTTAACATAGTCCACCTTTATATAGTACAGCGGTGTGCTACTATATCCATACTTTACCAACAGAAGGAAGACATGCTATCATATCACAGCTAAATACTACATATGCATTTTTTTTTTATTTCATGGTCAACCTGGGTGGTTATTTTATATTAGTAAACTTGTATCCTTTAGTTATTCAGTTTTATGTTCAAAGTTATTTATAACCACGTGGTGGCTCAGTGGCTTTGGACTATGGAGGTCAAGGTCCAAAATTCGAATCCCCAATGAGCCAACAGTCAGTACTTCACTCGTTGAATAAAGTTCACACACAGGCTTTTAGGACCATATGAACTGTCAAGTTAAATAAAAAATAAAAAAAAAAAAAAAAAGATCATCACAGGAATGCAATATAAGTATCCTAAGACCAGAGTTTTCACATTTAAATTAGAAAATACTTGGTTTTTGTAACATGAAGGAAAGACTATTACGGGTGCATATACTCCTAGTTAGGTCTACATGTTGTCGTCTTACTAAGAATGATTATTGTACACATCAAGTAGCAATGTGTATTTACCGAGATAATTGCCTATTTATATTAAATTATCTAATAGTTAATTTTAGGACAGAGTTGTTTGTTATTCACGATTGTTTAGTTACTGAAGAAGGTGCCAGTGGCAAAGAAATATTTCACTAACTATGTCTATTTTGGTTTTCTGTGTTTCTACCTATAATTTATCAGCTTACCAAGTATGCTGCTTTTTTTCCTTTCACTTTTTACCAAATTACATATTTATAACATGTAGCTAGAAGATTGTGAGGTAGTCCCCAGACATATAAACACTGCACATATTAAAAATATCAAGTAATTATTGAATTATTATTTGATTAAATTTATTAAGCATGATATTTGGCTACTGAGTGAACATGCCAACAAAGGTCGGAACTTGTATAGTTCAATGGGTTTTGCAACACTTAAAAAAATACTAGATTTTAATGACTCATTGTTTCAGTTAGTATCGTCATATCCGTTTGTCTCAAAAACTCTGAGAGATGCTGGCAAACCAAATGTTCAAAGAAATCATTGCTGTGGAACTACTCTGCAAAATCAAGGAATTGGGTATGAAGATTTGAATCAGTTAATCAAGGAACCACAAGATCTTCAGTTTATCATTGGTTTGTTTCACTATTATCAGATATTACAGATTTTGTAAAAAATCACAAACATATTCTTCCTAAAATATATAGAAAATATTAAATTTCCTAGGTGTAAAATATTGTCTAGTACAGATTATTTTAAATGTTAGGAAATTGCCTCTTTATATACAGGGTGTTTGGGAACTCTTTAGTCAAACTTTAGGATTTAGTTCTGGACTTGAAAACAAACAAAAAATGTCATATAACAGTATGGTATATCTCACTTTGTTAACCCTCTGATAGCTCAGGAACCATAATTGCCAAATTCAAATTTTGCGTACTTGGTAAGACTGATAGCACCTAAACGTACAACTATTTTCAATATTTTTCGTTCAACTTGTCCCAAACATTCATGGTATTACTAGAGCGTCTCATATGTAAGAATGTAAGAATGTATCAAGAAACAGTGACTCCTGCTTGGATATTATAACAAATTTCCCGAAGACCTTTTTTAAATCCAATATTTTACATATGGTACTTCCATTTCTGACCACGAGAATCAAATCATGCGTTCTTTTCCTCCATCATCACAATAATTGAATTCCAATAGCTTAAGATTGGAAAATTAATGGATTTCTCTAAGTCAATTTTTGATTTTTGAAACGTAAGCTGTTTCCAAACAGTTGGAACAAGAAAGTATAGAAAATTATTGCATTTTTAGGTGCTATGCATACAAGTAGTAGCACATACAAGTCGTGTATTGATCATACAGAATTACATATCTAAATTGTCCTGTTCAAAAGTAATCGGGAAAAACTATTTAAATGGTTAATCAAACCAACATTTCCTCAAACGTTTACTTTATTTTAAATTAGGCTTACTAGGTAAAATCAATCTATTATATGATAACACGCAACAGAATAAACTATCTTCAAGATTTAAGAACATATATCAAGTAACAATTGCTATATTTCGTTCTGTTTTCATTATTCTGCTATCGGCACCGTCGAAAAGAAAGATAATGATAATACTATCTTTAATATTAATATCAATAATATTATCAATGGTAATTAGTTTTGTATTTTTTTAATGATTTAGATAGTTTTCATAATTTTTAATTAACTTATTTCATTAAGTTGCACTCAGAACGGCAAATTCTTAAACATCTAATAAACGTAATTGCTTATCGAAAGTAGTATGAATAAATCTGCTTTCACTCACTTATAGAGTGAGTATATTTTGTTCAGTTTTTGTTTACCGCTAATGGGCCAATACTTTCTTATCAGTGACCTTTCCTTATCATCTCCAGCCTGATAAAAATCACTGGAGTCAACATGTCATGATATTATTTGGCCTTTCTTATTATCTGTGCCAATTTAAAAAAAATGTTTTGCTATCGTGAATTTCCTATAAGATAGTTATTGATTTTTTAAAGTATAGCTTAAAAATGTAACACTTTAATTTCAAAGACTTATGTCATTTTTTGTTAACAATTTTAGAAATTAAATTGAATATTTAATTTTTAAGATTTCGGATAGTTATACAGTAGAACCCCGCAAATCCGAACCCCACAAATCCGAATTTTCGGCAAATCTGAACTGACGGGGATTGGAAACTTTTTTTTAACAAGTTAAAATACTGTATTCAGTAAATTTGGAGTCGCAAAAACGGGAATGAAATAACAGACAAAAACATAATTTTAATTTCCAAAAACACCTTCAACATCGTTAACATGGTTTATAATTGAACTTGAAGTACAGTGAAGTACAGTATAGTACAGAATGAATACATGAATACAACGTTAGATAAAATACAGTATAAAAATATAAAAGATTAAGGTGTGTTCTTAAAGAACTCTGTAACTTTCTTCTGACGCATAGATGTGTAGCGACTAGAAGCGGCAATGTTAAGCCATCTACGCATAAACATTACGTCAGCTGGTAACGCAGCAGGGCTCTGCTCCACATATCTTAGAGCCACATCCAGGGCTTTAGTGGCATCTGCGTGTGACACTCAATCTGGTTGGGACATTTCTTCCTCGCTTTCTTCGTCTTCATTAGGGCTTTGAGGTTGAACCAAATTTACGATTTCCTCATAATTGTATTCTTGGTGGCCATTATCGTCAACACCAACCCATTCTATGACATAATTTTTTCCAGCTTCTTCACATCCTGGAAGTTTTTGAACAACATCTAGGAGGTCATTTTGTAGCGGAGCTTGAAAATGCTGTGTTTCTTCAAATTGTAAATCTGGCCACAGCTTCTTCCACAACTTTTTAATCAAAGTTAGGACAGTTGTCCCAGGCTTCAGCCACCCAATACATTACATGTTTTATCGTGATTCTTTTCACGATGTCAGTGATGGAACTTTCTTCATCTGATGGAAGTGTCCGTACCAAATGTTTTCTATAATAAAGTTTTATAAACTGCAGGACACCCTGGTCCATTGGCTGCAATAATGGAGTGACATTTGGTGGTAAGAAAACAGCCCTAATTTCTGTTCTTTTTCTGAAGGTTGTGATGAAGCATTGTCAAGAAAAAGTAGTGCCCTGTTGGGTAGCCCCACTTCTTCATTGAATTTAGTCACCGAAGGAACAAATTGTTTTTCCAACCACTCCTTAAACAGAGCACTATTCATCCAGGCTTTTTTCTGATTTCTATAATACACAGGCAGAGCATCCATATTAACATCTTTCAAAGCGCGTGGCTTCTTTGAATTGCCAATAACCATCAATGGCAATTTGTTGGTTGCCACCACATTACAACAAGCCATTACTGTTAAACGTTCCTTGTTCATTTTAAAGCCAGGCACACACGCTTCTTCGTTCGATGCTAGACTTTTATTAGGCAGTGACTTAAAATTTAATCCACTTTCGTCTGCATTATATATCTGTTGAGGTGAATAATTGTCTGTGATTGTATTGTGACATTTCAATTTTTGCTGTGCATGGAGTTGTATTACAGTCAAGACTTTGAGGTAAACAGTTGTTATGTGTGAACGATCGTTTTGTAAACAGACGATCAGCTGTTATTTATTTTAACTTAATTTATTCATATGTATGTTTCTAACATTTGTTTTCTGTTCAACAATAAGTTATGTTTTGGGAATAAAAGAGTTCAGTTTTTCAGTTCACACTAACATGTTGTGTTTTTAAATTTTGTGACGAGGATAAGTATTTATTTTGTTTTGTTTTTAGGTAGTTGTGTTTAGTTTAACAGTTTTCTTTTGTTTTAAACTCCTGGCTAACCACAGGGAGAACTATTTATTTACATAATTCATGATATAGTGCTAGAACGGAACTTTTACAATCATCAGTACATCTTACACCTGCAGGAAAGTTTCCTTGTTGGAGTCCTGCCATTCTTAGGTCAACAAGGTGGCGCCCTAATCCCTGGCTACTATTGATGAACTTGGAAAAATTTAAATGGGTTATAGCTACTAAAAACTTTTCCCTTAATACTTGGCCTGTCTCTTAGAAGAACCCCACCCCTTCTCCCTGGGCTAGCAAAGTTTTATGCGGACAGGCGTGTCAACTGGCGCACGAACGTGGGGCCTATGCTATAGATTTTGGGAACAAAAGAAGAATTAAGATATACTATCAGATTTTTTTTAAAGCATATAGTGTCTTGTGTTTTTATATAAGTGTCTTGTAAAAAGTATATGCAATTTTCTGATTCACTCTGGAACTTGGTGTCAATTATAAACATGAATGTGTATTATCTTCGCAAGCATGAGGTAGAATATGAACTTAAGATCAGAGGTTTAAATACTGATGGTAATGCAAATGAACTTAGAAGGCGATTACAGCAAAGCATGGCTAATAATGAGGAAATTAGTGTAGCTGTGGTCAATTCCTTAGATGTTTCGCAGGAGCTGGAGGAATGTGAGGAAAAGCTTCAAGACTTATCGACTTGTGTTGTTGACTATGAGGGTAATTTTAATGACAATGAATACCACCGTATAGTTGCTCGCTTGTTTCATCTTTATTTGGTTTGGTGGGGGGGGGGGGAATTCCATTTGCTCCCGATGTGACAACGCCCAAAAAGATTGAAAAATCGGAGTTACAAGCTAAAACAAAGGGAAAATAATAGATCTTTTAAGGCCCCCAGTTTTCGGGTGGGAAAGGCATCAGGGGGGTAGGGGGTTTAAAGGTTGTCTTTCCCTTTACAAAATTCTTTTTGGCAGTCCCAACTGTTTGGGTGGGAAGGAAGGCGTATTTAAATGCTGGGGGGCCCAATTTTTTTCCCTTCCCACTTCGTTTTTCTTAGTCTTCGTTCAGTCCCTTTTAGGGAACAAAAATTTAACCTGTACAGGGGTTTTAGCCTACCTATTTTAAATTGGGAAAAGGTCTCCCGGTGGGTTAACAGTAAAATTCTGCCTATTTTGAGGAAGTAAGGGAAACCCAACCCTTAAAGGGAAACTTTTTTTGGCCCTTGGTGCCCGTCCTAAGTATTTTTCCTGTTTACAAAGTGGGGAAATAAAGTTTGAAAAATAATGGATTCAATTTTTGTGTTTTTTGGGAAAAGTGTTGAGGAACTCCCGGGGCAAGCCCCCGGGGGTTACCTCATTTGAAACTTTTTGAATCAGCTGTTGACCCTTTTTTGGGCCCCGCTCTTGTTTGGTTCAGAGTTTTAAAACCAGTAGGATTCACTCATGGAAAAGGGTTATCTAGGGAACTGGAGAGGAATTTCACCCCCCCGGGATACGACTTAAATTTCCCAGAAAAAAAATTTTTTCAACGAGCCCAAGGGAACAAGAATCTATTAACCCGGGACTTTGGCCCGGCTAGGGAAAGGGTTGTACGGTAGGCTATTGTCCGGTTTCCGGGAATCGACCGTCTGGCCCCAGTCTTTAAAAAATTTGCCCCCACAGTGCGGAAGATTTGCATTTTTTTGAAATTAAGGGTTAGTTGATTCCCGTTTTTAAGGGGAACTCCGAGCAAAAGAGGTCGCTTGGGAACTTCAAGGCCTAGCCTTCCCAGGTTTTTGTTTCGCTTGGAATTGATTGTTACGGGGAACCTCATCGGAATAGAAGGTGGTCCAGATTAGAGTGCTCCCGGGGAAAACAAAAATTTCCTTGGGGTAGCCATTCGGACATCCCCCTGGGAAATTTGGGGGAAAGTTGGTACCGGTTCAAAGTTTGGGCAAAAGGCCCAGGGGGAAAATTTTGTTATGGCTGGGGGAAAATTTTTGAAAACCTTAAAGAGGGAATGTTTTTTCCTTCCCGGCCAAAAAAACTTGCAGAGCAGGGAATCATTAAATTTAATTGAAGCTGTTCCCCCAAAACATTCCTACAAAACCAATTAATTTATTTGATAAAAAACCAAATCAATGTTTCCTAGGCCGTATTTACTGTGATTTGGTTTTGGAAAAAAAGACTATTTGCTTTTTTGGTTTCGGGAGCCCCCGCATCCCTTTTTTGGGCCCAAAAAGGGGGATGGGTTAAATTGATATTTCCCCTCCCTCACCTTACTTGACAATGATAAATTTGTAGAAAACTGGGGAAGAAACAGCGTAAAATGGGGTTAGTGGGTTCGTGGTCTTACCTATAACTTTAAAAGGAAAAGGGGAGGGGGAGCATTTAAAGGTTTTGGTGGTCCCAAAACTTACACCCAGTCCTTGAAAATTAGGCATTAAATTTTTGGGAAACCCTGCAAATTGTTGGGGTTTTTCCCACAATAGGGAGGTGGAATTTTAAAATTAAATTGCGTACAGCATTTTGTAGCTCTGGGGAGGGTATCAGATCAGAGGGCATCTACCGTAGACAAAAGGCCAAGGTTGAAGGAAATTGTGGAGGGGGCTTTTTTTCAAGGACAAACCAAAAAGGTATTAGGCCGCATGATCGAAGTTCAGCTGTTATCGACACGGGGGGTTTTCCCCAGAAAATTAAAAAAACGGTTTTTTTTCCCGGTTTTTCCCCACCAGACAAGGCTTATAGAAAAGGAATTGGCTCAAATTTTTAAAAATTGGGTGTAGTAGGGGCATCTAAGAGTAAAATGGCCCTTTCCGATTTTCTTAACGAAAAAGCCTAAAGGTCAAAGGGGTTTGTTTTTGATTTTGGGCAAGGTTAATGCAGTAAGAAAAAAGGACCCTACCGGGTTCCCAAAAACAAAATTTCACCCCTTTGCCCGGACTTGGGGATGCCAAATTTTTTCTCTTTCTGCATTCGCCGTGCCTACGGGAAAAAAATTCCCACTTGAAAAGGATAGAAAGGGAAAAAAACACCCTTTAAAATTTCCCCGGAAGAGGGCTGTTTTTTTGTCCCCTTTTTGCCCTTTGGACTTTGGGGGCCCCCGTAAGGGCCCAAAGATTGTGGAAATGTGCTAGGCCCCTAAATTAGGCCATATGTTTGTCTTTTTGGGAGCCCTAATTGTAGTCACCCCCAATTTTTCAGAAGCCCCTAGTATATTGTTGAAATTTTTTAAGCGGGGTTCCTTTGGAAGTAAATTTCCCTTGAATCAAGAAAAATGAAAATTTTTTTGTAAAAGGGTGATTTAAAAATTTGGGGCAATGTAGTTGGGAAAAAGAGGGTTTTACACGTCACCCCCAGAAAAGGTAAAGGGCCATTTTTGGACCTTCCATTTCCCCTAAAAATCGAAGGAAGCCCAAAAAGGGTGTGGGGAACCCCGCATGTGGTATGGGGAATTCTTTTTTCCAGTTTTTCCCAGAAGAATGTCCCAAATCACGTTTTCCCTAAAAAAACCGTTAAAAAAATTTGAGGGGCCCCCAAGAGGGGCCCAAAGCTTTTTCCAGGAATTAAGGTTTTTTAAAATTTTCTGCCCCAAATTCTTGAAATCCCTGACTTCCAAAAACCTTTAAATTATCTCATGCGATGCTTCAGGTTGGTCGGGGAGCCCCCTTAAAGAGTAGGGGAACAAGGCGAGGTGGTGGTTGCGTATGCCAGCCGAACTTAACAAGAAAAAGAGCAGAATATCTGTATAAACGCAAAGTTTAGCTGTAATTTGGGCCATTGAAAATTTTCAGGCCCGAACGTTGAAGCCACCCGGTTACAGTAAATAAATGTTCCTATAGTTTGTTTTTGGTTAAAAAACCCCTTTAAAAGACCCGGGTTTTGGAGTTTAGTTTGTTGGGCCCACGTTTCCCTTTCTTTTGATTTTCCAACTGGTCCCCGAAAAGGGTAAAAAAAAATATTGTCCCAGAAATGTTGTCCCCCTCCATCCCTATTTCTAAAGGGGAAAAAAGGGCCCCTAAAAAGGGCCTACTGGTGTTTGCTTTTAAATAAAAATTTCCAAATGAGGTGTAAAGATGGGTGGTAAAAACAAATTTTTGAAAAGAGTTAAAGAGAAATTTTTAAAAGTTATTCTCATTTGGGAAATTAAAAGGGAAAAACCCAACCCTTTGGGGAAAAAATTTTAAAGGGGTTTTGCCCCATCATCGATGAAGTACTGGGATTGGTACCCCTAAAAAAATTTGCGTTTTTAGGGGATTGAAGGTTTTGCCACGCCCCCCCAAAAATTGGGGGACCCCAAAAGGGTAATTGAAAACCTTAAAAGGGATGCAAAACTTTTTCTTTTGGCCGAAGATGAGAAGGAAATTGTTTCCTATTTTTTTCAAAATTTTCAGGGGGGAAAAATTGAAACCAAAAAAGCCCAACAAGGGCCACGGGGAAATGAGGGGCATTTAAACCTTTGGTGGGGATGCCCTTTAAAGATGTTGGTGTGATTCTTTGGGGTTTTAAACCTCGACCCATAAAAGGGATTAAAAATATTTTTTTGGGTTGAACGGCACTTTTTACAAAATTTAAAAATTTTTTACTTTTCCCCCTTAGGCACTAAAACCCAAATTGTACGCAACCCCTGGAAAATAAAGTATTTCAAATTTTTGGGATCCCCAAAATTTATCATTTGCGTTAACGGTTAGAAAAAATATTGGAAGACCTGTGACCCAATTAGCAAGGAGTTTTTTAACTGTAAAAAATACGGTTTTAATCCCCGTCCGCCATCCTAAAAGGCCCAAACCCCTGGGAACTGTGAATCGTAAAATGTGAAAAATGCTCGAGCTTATGTGAAGGACAATCCCCGTGTTTGGGGAACAAAATTTTTAAAATTCCAAACGTTTGGGTTTTTCCCTTTGCGCCCCCGTCACCCCCGAGTCCACAAAGCAAAACCCCCGGGTTTCCCAAAATTTTTTGGGAGGGAACTTCCCCCTTTTCCCGGCCCGGGTTTGGAGGTTCTGCAAGATGGGAACTCCAGATTTAAAAATTGTCAGAAATAGGGGGAAAAATTAAAGGGAGCAAAAAGGTTTTTTCCAAAAAAGTTTTGAATTTTTAAGGAAGGATATGAAAAATTTCCCAAAGAACAATTTTTGGAGGAGACCGAAGGGTTTTAAAAGTTAATGCCCTTGTGTAAAAAAAAAATTAAACCCTCAGTTGGATGTTTTTAAAAACTTTTTTTTCCGGGGGAAGTTGGCACCCCCGTTTTTTGGGACCACTTTGGGAAAAAAACGGAAAATCTCCCCTTTTAAAGTATTTTCTCCCGGGGCCGTTTAAAAAAGGAAAAAAAATTTGGGTTAACGGGCATGCCCCTGATTGAAGAATTTATGTTCAGGATTAAAAAATTGGGGAAATTTTTAAAATTTTTAATTTAATTTTTTCTTTTTTTTAAAATTTAAATTTGGGGGGAAAATTTTAGATGAAGATTTTTTTAAAAAACAAAAATTTTTTAAAATTTTTTTTGCCCCAAAAAGGGGAAATTTTTTTCCATGTTTCCTTTTTGGGGTGGTTTTTTTTTATTTCCTTGGGGAATTTTTAAAAAACAAAAAAAATTTTTTTTTAGGTAATTTAAAGTTTTCTCTTTTTTAAAAAACCTTTAAAGGAAAATTTTTTTACCAATAATTCTGATTATTCTGGGGGTTTTTGGTTTTTGAAGGTTAGGGGTTGTTGGGACCACCTTTTTGGAAAAAGGGGGGAAAACCGCATCTATAAAAAAAAGGGTTTCCAAAAAATTTTTTCCCAAAGGCCTTCGTTTTATCATTTAAATTTTTTAAAACAGGGTGCCCAATTTTAAATTTTAAACCGGGGGTTTTTTAAAACCCCAAGGAACACAAACCCCAGGGTTTTTTTTGGGGGTTTAGAAAAGCAAAAATTCAGTTAAAGTTTTTTAAAAAGGGTTTTTAAACTCAAAAGGGGTTTTTTTGGAAACCCAGGGGTGCTAAAATATCCATGAAAAATTGTGGTTTTTGGAAAATTGGAAGGATAAAAAATTTTTTTTTTTTTAAAAATTATATCCCCAACCCCAATTAAAAATGAGAATTTTTAAACGTTCCTTTTAAAAAACGGGAGTGGGAAAAAAAACAAAAAGCCCTTTCTTCCTTTTTTTTAATAAAAATAAAAAAGGGTAAAAAATTTTTTCGGCCAAAATTTACAAGGAAAAAATGGTATTTTAAATAGAGAAAGAAAAACCCCAATCCGTGGGTACATTAAAATTTTTTTATTTTGCAAAAAATTTTTAAAACAAAATGGAAAAGGTTTTGAAGGGGCTTTTTTTTTAAATTTTGTTTCGTCAAAAAAACAAAAAAATTAAAAAGATAAAAATAAATTGTTGAAATTCAACTAACAAAAATTTTTAAGGGAAAACTTTTTAAAAACCGGAAGACCCCCAAAAAGGGCCCTTGCCCCGAAAATTTTTAAAGGGGCCAAATAATTTCCCAGCCCACAACTCACCGACCAAAGGCCTTTTTTCCCCAATTTTAGAATAAAAGGGAAAGAATTTTAAGAAAAGCGTTTTTTGGAAGGGGGGTTTACGGTTTAAAAAAATTTGTAAAAAACAAAATTAATATTTTTTTGGGGAAAAAGCAAAAGGCCTACAATTAAAATTTTATGTTGGGTTTGATTGTTTTGTTAAATCACCAAAAAAAAAATTTAAAAAATTTTTTTCAATTTTTAATTTTTAAGTTTTTTAAATTTTTTTAAAACGTGTTTTTAATATTTTTTGGTTTTTTTTTTAAAGGGAATAAAATTTTAGGATACCAAAGGTAATACCAATAATTTAATCAAAACTTTTTAAATTTTTAATTTTTTGGGGAGGGTTTAGTTTTTAAAAACAAAAAGAACCCCCAAAACGCCATTTTGGGCCCTTTTCAAAGGCCAAATCCCCATCAAAAAAATTTTTTGCCTTTTTTGCTTGGTTTTGACGGCCAAATTCCTTAAAAAAATTTATTATTTTTTAAATTTATATTTGTTAAATTTTTTTAAAAAAATTTAAAAACTTTTTCCTCTAAATTTTAAAAAAAGAATTAAATTTTTAAAAAAAATTTAACCATCCAAATTTTTTAATCAAATTTTTTTAAAAAAATTTCCCAGGCAATTTTTTGGCAAAAAAATTTTTTAATTTTTCCAAATTGTCACATGAACCCGGTTAAAAAGTTTAAAAATTTTTAAAAACCACAAAAATTTATTTAATTTAAAAATTTTGTTTAAATTTAAATTTATATTTTTAAAAATTAAAACCTTTTGGGTTTTTTTCTAATTGGTACAAAATTAAACTTACAAAAAAAAAAGTAAAACTTTTAACCTTTAACTTTTAATTTAATTTTCACTTTAAAGTTTTAAGGTCCGAAAAAAAAATTCTCCTTCAAAGAGTTAAACAATTGGGGGCACTTAAACCTTGAAAAAACAAAAGGGGGGTTGGAAGTTTTGGCCCTTTTTTTAATTTTGGCGTTTTTTTAAAAAATTTTCCCCTTTTGTTTTAATTCATTTTTTTAAAGTATGAAAGATGATCTTTTTTTTTTCCAATTTTTGTATTAAAGGGTTGCCTTTGGTCCCTTTTGGGGGAATTTTAAAAATTGGTCGCCCTGGGGTTTTACACAAAACCTGTTTTCATTGCCCCGGGTATTGGGAGAAAAAAATTTTTTCAAAAAGGGGAAAAAAGGGTTTTCAAAAGTATTTTTTGAATTTTTTCCAAACATTCGACTAAAAAACCCATCCTTTTAATTTTTTTTGAAAATTTTTTTTAATTGGCCCAATTTTTTTTATTTCCCTCCATTTTTAAAAAGGGGGTTTTTAGGTTTTTTTCCCAGTAATAAAAACCGGTAATTTTTCCCCCCATAAAGGAAAATTTTTAAATTATTTAGGAAAAACTGGAAAAGGGAAAAAATTTTTTTCCTTTGGGGGTTTTTTCCCTGATAAATTATAATTTTGCCCAGGTTTCCCCAAAACCTTTTTAAAGTTTTCACAGGTTTTATTCTTGTTATTGTTTTAAAATTAAACTTAAAATTTTTATTCCACTTTTCCAAAAAAAAAATTTTGGTTTTTTTAAATTTTTTTCATATTCCCCCTTTAAACCTTTTTAAAGACCAAAATTTTCAATTTTAAAATTTTTTTTTTAAAGGTTTAAAACTTTTTTGGGTTAAAATTCCCCCTTTTTTTGGTAAACTAACCCAATTTCATTAAAAATTTTGGGGGGGGGGAAAAAGTTTTTCCCCAAACATTTAATCATTAAAAAAAATTTGTCGAAATTTTTATTTTTTTCATTAAACCTCAATAAAGGGGTTTAAACAAACCAAACAAATTAAAATCTAGCGGCCTTTTTTAAAGCCAAAAATTTTTTTCCCCAACCCCTTTTCTTTCTTTAAACCAATTTAAAGTCTTTTGAAACTTTAACCCACTTAACCCACCAAAAAACCCAAAGTTTTTTTAAAACCAAAAGCAAAGGTTTTTTTAAACCTCTTTAAAATAAACGTTTTTTAAATTTTTGGGTAGCGACCGGGAAAAAACTAAATAATCATTTTCCATTTTAAGGGGGGAAGGGTTTTTTCCTAAAAAAAAAAAAAGCAAACCAAATTAAAAAAATTATTGTTTTAATTTTTAAATTTTTAAAATTTGGGCCTTACAAAAATCCTCTTTTTTTTAAAACTTTTTTTTCCCGTTTTGGTTTGAGGTTTTATTCAAATTTAATTTAGGGGGACTTTAAATTAGTCCAAAATGGATTTTTTTGCCCTTTTGTTTTTCCATATGGGGCCCCAAAACCCTTTTCGGGAAAAATTTGTTTGGAAAATTTTTTTTTGAAAACCTGAGGAAAAAAAACAATGGTTTTTTAGGCCGGGATAAAAAAAGAATTTTTCCCCCAAAAAAATTAGTTTTTTTTTTGGGGAGTTATCCCAATCCCAAAAAAAACTTGAAAAATAAAAAAACAAAAAAAGACCATTTTTTTTTTAAAAATTTTTGAAAAATATTTACTATAAAAAAACCCCTAACTTTTTTTATATTTTATTTTTTTAATATTTTTTTGGTCGTTATTAAACTTTCAAATTTTATTTCAGGGTTTTGACAAAAATAAAAAAATTTTCTTTTAAAAAATTTTTTTAACCGTTTTTTGGATTTTTAAAGCCCAATTTTGGAAAACCAAAATTCATTAAACCTTTTTTTCCAATTTTACTTAAATTCTTTTTAAAAAATCCTATTTTATTTTTAGGGTTACTTGTTTTTAGGTTTAGTTTTTTAAATTTAATTTTTTTACCTTTTTGTTATTCTTAAATATTTCATTAGGTTCCCCTTAAGTTTTTATTCAAATACTTTTTTAGTTTTTTTTTAAAAACCTCTTTAATTTTTAATTTAACCCGACTTATTTTTTTTTAACTTTCAAAATTTTTTAAAAAAGGGAATTTTTTAAAAGTTTTCTTGCGGTTAAAACAAATCCCCCTTTAAAATCGGGTTTGGGTAAAACAAACCCCTTCCCTAACCCTTACTTTTTAGTTCTTTTTTCTTTTAAACCCTTTTAAAAAAAAATTTTTTTCCTTTTTTAAATGAATTAGGAAAAATTTTGGGTTTGCCTTTTTTTAAATTAATTTTTAAAATTACCTTTCCCCCCAATTAAAAGAAAAAATTTTAAAAAAATAATTAAAAAAATTTATTTTTTTTTTAAAAACAAAATTTTTAAAAAAATTTATCCATGAAAAAAAATTTAAAAACTAATTTTTGGATTTTTAAAAATTTTTAAAAAGTTTAAAAAGGTTTCCTTTGGGTTTTTATTAAGAGAGGGTTAAAACCAAGGACACTTGCCCATCCCCTTTTTTAAAATTTAAAAACAAAATAAAATTTTTTTCTTCTTTGGGGAAAATTTTAAATTTTTTTTTTTTAAAAAATTTTTTTAAAATTTTGGGAAAACTTGGAATTTTTGCCCCAATGTGGTTTTAATTAAAAGGGTTGAATCCCCAAAAATTTAAAAAAATTTTTGATTTTTCCCCTTAAAAAAAAAAAAAATAAGGGGGGCGCAGGGTTTTTTTTTAAAAAATTTTTTTAAAACTCTTTAAGTTTAAATAAAATTTTAAAAAATTAAAATCCCTTTTTTAAATTTTAAAATTAAAAAAAAAAAAAAAGCTTTTTAAACCCCTAAATTTTTTCAAAAAATTAAAGGGGGGTTTTTTATAAAAAATAAATAAAATATTTTTTAAAAAAATTTTTTTTCCCAAAAATATGAAAATTTATTTTTAAAGAATTTGGGTTTCTATTTCTTTATAAATAAAAAAAAATTTTTTCTTTGGGTTTAATGAAAAAACCCAACATTTTTATAAAATTTATGGACTTTGGTGTGTTAAAAAACCCCCCCCTAGGGATCAAATAAACTTTAAATTTTAAGGAATTTTTAGTCTGGAGAATGGGAAAGAGTAAGGTTAAGAAAGGGATCAGCCTACCTTTTTTTAAAAAAAAAGGTTTTTTTAGTTTTCTGGGAATGAAGTAGAAATAAATTTTAACTTGGTTGCGTTGGAACCCTTTTTAACATGTACGGGGCCGCCCAGAGGGGGGGGGGGGAAAAATTCCCCCGGGGACAAAAATTTATTTTCCCGGGGGGGGGCCAAAATTTCATCAAAAAAAAAAGAAAATCCCTTAATAATCTAGTAGATAAGAAACGATTCGGGGTTTTGTATAAAAATAAAAAAAGTAAATATTAGCCCGGATAAGTTTTTCCAATTTTTTAGTTTAAAAAGGTTTAAAACAAAAACCATTGGTTTTTATACAATCGGGGAAAGTTTTTGGAGCAAGTTGTACCTGGTCCTTGAATTTTTTGTCATTGGCCCGACTAGTGGTGTGCCCAGCATAGGGCTGTTGGTGTGTGACTGCAACGGTACCCCTTGCCATTTGTCTTTTTTTGCAAAAAAAGCATGCGCTTGTGACACACCAAAAAAAAAAATTTAGTTTCCCAAACTTTTTAAAATATACTTGAGGGGGTTTGTGGAAGGGGGCCCACCTAAATTTGAGATACCCTGTTTTTTTTAACTATTTATATAAAAAATGTCAAAAAAACCCAAATTTACTTTAAATTTGTATTATAAAAACCCCCTTTTTTTCCGTGTTTAATACAAGGTGGAAAAGAACGTTTCGGTATGTTTTATTTTTTTTTTTTTAAATTTTTAAAATTTCAAAAGTATATACTATTCAAAAAAAATTTTTTTTTTAAAACTGCCCTAAATTAAACTTACCCTTGGCTTTAGGGGTAGGAAAAACCCAATCGCTTAAATAAACGTTATTATCCTTAAAAAAAAACCTTTTAAGGTTTATGAAAAATTTTTTTTATAAAACCCTTAAAAAAATTTTAGAAATTTGCAAATTTGATTTTTTATTTGTAGGGGTTTTTTTAAATTAAGTTTTTTAAATTTATTTTGTTTTTTTTTCCCCAATTTTTTCTGTTTTATGAAGATAAATAATCTTGTTTTTTTTGGGTTTTTTTCGAAATTTTTTGGACTCATCGAAAAAAAAATTTAAAGATCTAAAATTTAATGTGAAAAAAAAGTGATCCGAAACCCTCCCTGGGCCAAAATTATGAAAATTAATCAATTGAAAATAAAAAAAAGTGGAAGCCTAAGAAAAAACAATTAAATTGCTAAAAAATTTCGGGAAAAAAAAATTTTTAAATTTTGGAATTTTTAAAAAAGGTCAAAAAGTCTTTTGAGAAAAGGTTCTTCCCAATCTTTTTTTTCAAAGTTTGGTTTGCGGCACGGCACTCCGTTGGGAACGTTTGCCCCTTTTTTCCCGGCATGATCTTTTTAATTTTTAAATTTTATGAATTAAATTTAAAAAATTAGTACCCTATTTCATTTGTAATGTGTTTTGCCCCAAAAAAAAAAAAACCCACAGGCAAAATATAAAATTGTTGTAACAATGGGTGGAAAGGTTTATTAATTGTCATGAAGGTTAGATCGGGGGACATGTCAATATTTTCTGTTTGTTTACTGCGTTCAGGAAAGAAAATATTCTGTTATTGAAGTATTTTAATAGAGTGATATTTCTGTAATTTAAGGGTTTTTTTTGGGTTTCCTAGTAAAAAATATATAAAATTTTCAATTAAATTTTAATTTTCTATGTTTTAATATTCCCCTTTAAAGATTTTGAGAGAACAAAAAGTTAACGGGTTTTTTCCTAGTAATTTAAAGGTAACGTTTTATTGAAATTTAATTAAAATAGACTAAAAAATGTTTTTAATATAAAATTGTAAAATACTGCAAAAATAAATTAAAAATTTTTAAAAGTTTTTAAAAAGAATAAAAATTTAAAAGATGAAAACCCCCTAAATTACAGTAGAAATTTTAGGCCTTAAATTTGGTAAATATGCATACAACAAATCATTCTCCCTTAGGAAAGTGAAACTTTTGTGTGTAAAGATCATTCATTCAATTTTCCTACGCTATCGTGGAGGAAAATTTTCGTGGAAAAATTTGTCTAAAAAATTTTAAAATTTTTTTTAAGTTCTGTACAATCCGGTTCATCTTCCATCTTATTTTAACCGGTTAAAGGGGAGTTTAATGTACATACAATTTTTTTTTTTTCTTTTCTGTAATTTTTTCCTTTGACATTTTAAAATTTAATTTTTTAATTTTTACCCTGGTGTTTTGTTAAAAATTTTACCAATTTATTTTTACATAGGTCTTAAAGAAAAGGGGGAGCTTTTAAGTACACCTTTAAAAAAAAAAAAACGCTTCTTGTTCAGATTTGTACAATCCCTTTTGAAAAATATTTTTTTTTTGACATTTAACCCTTTTTGTAACTTTTTATTGTTGGTTTTAAATTTTCCCGGGAAAATTAACAGGAAAAAGGGGTTTTTTTCTAAACATTCCCGTTGAGTACTCTTATTAAAAAAAATATGCCCACTACGGGTTTTTTCCCAAAAAAAATTTTGCATAATTGATTAATGTTGGGCATTCATTAACAACAAATCTAAGAACCCAAACAAAAAAGTTTTATAATTTTTTTTTTGTCCCCTGACAACGGTAAGCCCTTTATTTTTTGACAATCATTAATTTCAGTTTTTATTTATTTTTTGTTTGGGAAAAAGTGAAATTTTAAATAAGATTGAAGCAAATGTAAAATATATTTTTGAGCGGGAGGGGCAAAAAACCATGTTCGTGAATGGGTTTTGGGCAATAACCCCTGTCCCCGGTAAAGGACATTAGATGTGATGAACCAATGATATTTGTATTTCCCTTTTGGAAGACATAAAATTTTTTTATGTTTTTTTGGGTGAGAAAATTGAGGTTTGGGACAAAAAGCTTTTTTAAAGCCCGTTAAATTTAAAAATTGAAATAGTTTAAAAATTTAGACAAAAACAAACTAAAATTCAAAGAATATAAAAATAGATGTTTTAATGTCCAACATCAATAAGCTAACGTAACCAAATGGTCTACCCAAACCTGTTTGAAAAAAATTCCCTAACCCCAACTCCAGTTCTGTTTTTTAAGCATAAAATGGGTTTGCGTCGCCAAAATTTTTTTAAATTGGGGAACAGTCGGGCCCCTTTTTTCTTTAGCTTTGCGAAGCCAAGTGGCCAATTTCAAATTTATTTCCCCATCCCCCCCCCAAGCTAATATCATTGGCGAGGATGGTCCTCAATGGCAATTTGAAGAGGTGCTTTCCCAACTATGCAATTTTCTAAACAACTGAAATGTCGCAAAAAGCTTGGTTTTGTTTTTAAATTTTTTAATAAAAAGAAAAAGGTTTTTTTTATAAAGATTTTATGTTATTGTAAACGGTAAAATTAAGGGGAAAAGTTTAAAAAAAAATTTGGGCAAATTTGAGGGAAAACTTAACCCGGGCTTGCAGTAGCCCTGAGAAAAACCCTCCATGAAAAAGAAAATTTTAAATTTCAATAGTTTAAACTAACAAAGAGATGGTTTAAAAATTTTTCGGGAGAATGTGCTAAAAGTAAAAAATCAATTTTTAGTATATTTGACAATCAGAGTAAATTTTAAATTTTAAATTTTTTTGAAAGGGGAAGGGGAAAGGGGGGCAAAGGTTTAAACTTTGCCCCGGGGCCACCAAAAATTGGGCCCGGGCCCCGAAAAATTTTAAAAGTTAAGATACTTTTTCTGTTAAAATGCATTTAAAAAAATTCAGGGGATTGTTAAATGATTTAAAAAAATCAATTTAAAGTCACTGAATTTATGCATATGAAAGTAATGTATTGTAATAGTTTCCCCCCTTCCAAAAAAATTACAAAAATGGTAATTAAATTTTTTTTTTTAAAACCTCTTGGGGCAAGAAAAATTTTTTTTCAATTTTTAAAAGGCACTTTTTTCAGGCACATAGGCTTAATTTTTTAGCAAAAAATCCCCCTTTTACCCATCTCACACTAAAAAATTTAAAACTGTAATCGCCCCAATTGAAATAATAATTAAAAATAAAAAATTTTAATTAAAAAAGTAGAAAAAATTTAATCCCAAAACTAAACTAGTAAAAAAAACATGACATTTTTCCCTTCCAAATACATATTTTTTAAACTTTTTTTTTGGGGTTTTGTTTTTTGGGAAAATAGAATCTTATACTTTATTTGGGCTCACCCAAAAATTTGTTGTTTTCTATCAGCACATTTTTAAAAAAATTTGTTAATTTAATCTTTTTTGGGTTTAAAATTTAATAAAAAAAGTAGTCAAAATTTTAAACTAAAAAGGGGCAAAAATTTTGGGGGTTGACGGTGCTGTTGACTAAAAAAAGTCAACCCTTTCAATAGTAACCTCCAAAATTTTTTCTTCTGTGGCCCCCAAACCCTTCTCTAAACCGGGTGTCAGGGCCCGAAAGTGAAGGTTTAAAACTAATTTAAAAAAGTCCCCCTTTTTTTTACTAAACTGGTATTTATTAAAGGGGAAAAACCTTTGCGCTGTTCCCTTTTAAAAGGGGGAAACAGCAAATTTAAACCTAGATATTGAGAAAGAGCGGGGGCCAAAATTTTAGTCTGGGGAGTTTTTTCTAATGGCATTTTTAGTGTTTCATCTGTAGTTGTTTTTTTTTTTTTTCCCTTATTATGCTTATAAACAAAGGGGGCTTTCAAATCAAAATGTTTTTCTCTCAAACCCTTTAAATTTTTTGATTGTTAGGTGAATTTATTCAACTTTAAAACCAAAGCTAATTTTTTTTTTAGCATGAAGATTTGTATGAAATGAAGCCCCTCATTTGTTATTGGGTTTGTGGAAAAAACGTAAATAAAAATTTTTTTAAAAGTCAAAAAAGCAAATACATTTTGATTTTATTTATGAAATTTGTTTTATGTAGCCAAATTATTTGAAATGAAGGGAATATGAAATTTTGCTTTTTTGCCCCCGTTAAAGACGTTCTCCTTTTTTGGGAAAATTCAGTCTTTCCCCTTGTGGTTTTATTTGTTTTTGTGTCTTTGTTTTCATGTTTTGATTTTGGGTTTTTTGTGTTCCTTGGGCGTTGTCGGCAAGCTAACCCCTTTTGCTTGGCTGTTTCGAAAGGGCCCACGTTTTGTGGTAGAAAAGTTTAGCCCCGGCTTGGGGTCGGGGGGGTGATGGAAGGGACCCGAGGGGTACTGAAGACGTTTTCCCGGAGGACTGGCGGGAATTTTGGGTGAGGGTAAACCTCTACTAAAGCGTACCCCGAGGGGCAAATACTTCTTCATCCATTTCCACGCTGTCCATCCTCGGTTAGGATGAAAAAAATCGACAAGGGTGACCCAAACCGTTTTTTATTTCCGGGGGTCGGAGAAAGAGATGGAAGAGCACCCGATGTCCCAGTGACGGGGCTTTCCCGGGGGACAGTGGGGAAACCCATGGGGTTTGGACTTAATATTAGCCCCTTTCCTTGGTCCCAGAGGGGCAGCCTTTTTTTTTGCCCTTTTTTCTCACTGCCCTTTCCCAAAGGCCTCCAAAGGGTTTAAGAATCGACTGCAGGTGACCCCCTCCCCGTTTTTTTTTTCTGGCCCTTTTTGGCCCCCCATAAACCCTTTTTTAAAAATTTTTTTAAATGTGTCAAAGAGTGTTTTTGAGTAGAAAATTTGTCATTGTGAAAAAAATTGTTTGGTGTTTTTGGTGAACAGTAAAAAATTTTTAAAAAAAGTATATTTTAAAAATTTTATTTTAATTTTGTTTGTTTAAAATTTTTTTCATTTGGGGGGTGTTTGGTAATTTTTTTTTAAAGAACGGGTTCTGGGTAATTCTTCACTTTGTTTTTTTTAGGAGTGTCCAGTTTAGCCCGCTGGGTTTCCCGGGGTTAGTTTATTAAAATTTAAAAATTTTTTTCTTTTTTTTTTTTTTTATTTTTCCAAATAGCCAAAAACCCTTTCCCAAATTTAATTTTGTTACCCAGAGGCCCCGTAAGTTTTAGCTGGTTTTAAAAAAGTTGTTCTTTTGTTATTGTTGTTTTTGTTTTTAGTTGGTTTATTAATCCCTAAATTGTTTTTATTTATTTTTCTTGTTTTTTTTCATTTTTAATAATTTTTTTTATTATTGTTTTTGTATTTTTTTGGCACTATGTTTATAAAATTCCCAAAAATTTTAAATTTTTAAGAATATTTATAAAATAGTTTTTAAGTAGCCTATTTTTTTTTTTTTAGCTTAGTTTTATGATACTTTTTATGTTTTATTTTGTTTATTTTTGTTTCTTTAAATTTTTTATTTTTTTTTGCCCCCCCCAAAGGGGTTTTTTAACATATAATTTTATAAATTTTTTTGTTAAAAATTTTTTAAAAAATATCGTTAATTTTTAAAAGGTCAAAATTTTTTGGTTTTGTTTTTTGTTAAAATTTTTTTTTTATTTTTAATTTAATTTTTTTTAATTTCTTTTTAAATAAATTTTCTTTTTAATTTTTATGTAATAAAAAATTTTTTCCCTTCAATTGTGTCTTTTGTTCTGTTCAAGTAGTGGGGTTTTGTCTGTATTGGGGGGAAAAGTTAAAAGAAAAAATTTAAAGGTGGGTGGGTAAGTGGGGGGGATAGGTGGGTGGGGTGGGGTGAGGGGGGGGTTAACATTTCATTTATCAAAACATTGCAAAACTAGGCAAAGGGGGGGTTTTGGGGGAAGTGGGGGGTTTGGTTTGGTGGGGGGGTAGGTAAAAAATTTAAATTTTTTTTTCCCCAGGGCAATGGGGGGGAAAAAAAAAAGTTTTTTAATTTTTTTTGATTTGTGAACTTTGTTAAAAAATGAGGGTAGGAAAAATTTTTTTTAACACCCCCAAAACCCCAGTAATATCCGTAAAAACCCAAAATTAAACAGTAAACAAACCCCTTTTACCAGGTTTTTACAGTGAAAATTGTTTTTTACCTACTTCCCCAAAGGGAAACCCGGGTTTAAAAACCCGGATGGGAATTGTTAGTTCCCTCAATTCATCCCCCGGTTTTTTTTTAAACCCTCGAGAGGGAACCACTTGAACACTAACACTCTTTTGAGCTGAAAACCCCAAAACTTTCAGGGCCCCCAGTATACAAGAGAAAAGGGGTTGCGGCCCGGTTCAATACGGTCACATCTTTGGGAGCAGAGGTAAACCCGATAAAGGGTTCAAAGATTGCAGTCATCCCTTTGGGGGGGTTTAAACGGAATTTAGTTCTTCCTTTGGTATACCAAAAAGGCCTGTAAATAAATTGGGGAAAAATTTTCTTTACCGACCCGACAAATTTATGTACAACAATGGTGAGGGAGAGCGGTTGCAAATAAGATATACTGGCTTTAACAACAATATTGAATTTATTTAATAAAAGATTGGTTTAAATTACATATTATTTGATTTTATTTACTAAACATGGAGACGAATACCTGGATCTAGCTCACACTATGATCAACATAAAAGCACACATTTTAAAAGCTGATGGTACTAAATTAACTGAAGCAGAAAATAACAAAGTGGGGCCTGTAAATAATTGGCTACACTCACTCTTCAGTCAGGTGGATGTATATGTCAATCAAAAATTAGTTTCACCTTAAAACAATACATACGCCTACAGAGCATACATTGAGACTCTACTAAACTATGATATTGGAGCTAAAGATTCACATTTGACAAGTGCCCACTGGTACTCTGACAAGTCCGGCCAAATGAATAATTGTGAACTGGGGAATACTGGATTGGTGAAAAGGAGGGTATTCACTGACAATAGCGATCCAGTTGACATGATTGGACACCTACATTTAATCAAGATAAATTTTTGTTGAATGGTGTAGAATTAAGACTGCGACTGGTCAGAGCAAGAGAGACATTCTGTATAATGGCAAAAACTGACAAGTACAAAATAGAAATCCAAGAAGCTAATCTACTTATTCGAAGAAACAAGATTAACCCTACAGTACTGTTAGCACACAGCAAGACTTTGGAAAGTGGTACAGCGAAATACCCAATTACTCGTGTGGAAGTCAAAGCTATTACCATACCTTCGGGAATTCAAGGAAAAACACTGGATAACATATTCCTAGGACAGTTACCCAAGAGGATTATCATAGGACTAGTGAGTAACAAGTCATTCAATGGTGACTTCACTGTTAATCCATTCAACTTCCAACACTACAACGTAAACACATTATCACTCTACATAGATGGTACAGATACCATCCAAACCCCTTCAACCAGATTATTCTGATGCAAATAACCTATCAGTGATGACTTATCATATGCTATTCACAGGCACTGGAATTCACTTCCTGAACATGGGGAACAATATATCACACACGGATTATGCTGATGGATATTGTCTCATGGCATTTGACTTAACGCCTGACTTGTCAGCCAACGCAGCAATTCACTGGAATCTAATACGCCATGGTAGTCTGAGTCTCGAGGTGGGTTTTACCCAAGCACTCACCGAAACAGTTAATTGCATTGTTTACGCCGAATTTGACAATGTCATTGAGATTGACAAGAATAGAAATGTGACAGTTGATTATGGCAGTTAGAAAAACAACAACAACATGACATTCGCTTGAAGTTAAAAACAACTTAATACTGCAAAATATGTTATTCACTAGTTTAAACTTATACAAGATGAGTTGTCACAGTGTAGCAATGGATGTTCAATGCTTCAAGGACAACTATAATGAGTTTATAATTAAGGAAATTACTGCAATAGATGTTGAATCTAGTTGTTTTATTTCATAATATTTTAAAACCACCTTATTCACTTAGTCTTCTGACAAAAGAAAAGAAAAGAGAAACTAACTGGCTAGCTAATAATTATCACGGACTCGAATGGAGTGATGGGTGTACAGACTATCTTGAAATATTTGAGATAATCAATAAAAATCTCACAACAACTTCAACTGTACTGGTGAAAGGTGATGAAAAGAGAACGTTTATACAAACCATTGTTCCTTCTCAATGCGTCGTAGTTGATGTTGAATCTCTTGGCTGTGGATCACTTAAGACACTTAGTTCTATATATACTTTTGATAGTGTGAGGTGTAAACATCACAAATGGATTAAACATATGTGTGCTCTGTCAAACACATTAAACATAAGAAGATGGTTTATTTATTGTTATGAAAAGTAATGGACTCAATTCAAATAACACATTATTTAAGAAAACTTCCCATACAAAATTTTGGAGTCTATGCAGCTGACTGTCTCCCTCTCAAGATAGCCCCCAATACAGCAATTGTTGTAAACACTGACCCGCACACCAAGTTTGGGACACATTGGGTGGTATTCTTTTTGGACAATAACGGCTACCTGGAGTTCTTCGATAGTTTTGGGAGATCACCATCAGTTCCTGACCACATCATATTTTCAAGGAGAAACGGATGGAGGTTCAACTTTAACTCAAAGCATCTCCAGAGCAAAAATTCACTTGTATGTGGACACTACTGCCTAGTCTATTTGATGTTTAGGTCGCATGGAGTGACCCTAAGAGACTTTCAATCAATCAAACTTTACCACTAATGTACATGAAAATGATTCTAATTTGTATTATATATTCAATTATCTATTTAAATAAAGCTTTATAAATAATCCGATATTCTTATTCCACCAACAATCTTTCCCTTTTAAGTTGTATTTTGGACAAGAACATTAAGAACACAGTAAATCAGTTAATAGCAACCTGTATTTAAAAAATCAATAAGTTAAAATAATAGTAAATATATTGACACATTTCCAAACAAAAATTGATTTACAGTAATCGAAAAATTATATTGAATAAATAAAACATTATTCAATACTGCTCAGTGATAATATAAATATTCATAAACTACTGAAAATCTACACAAGTTACTGACTAGATATTCTTTAAAAGTAATGACTAGAAGCAATATTTAATCTAACTAATCATATATTATGCTTAGATATTCTTAAAAGTAATGACTATAAGTAATATTTAACCTAGTTTTCATATAATATTATAGAATTTTCACAAACAGTGACTGACTAGATTTATTAAAACTAATGACTGAAAGTAATAGTTAATTTTTTTTTAAACTAGTGACTAAAAGTAAGTTAATTTTAATAAAGCTATTCACCTTCCTCAGACTCCCTGATCAAGTAGTGCCCATGAGCAAAAGTCCCAAACCTGTCCAGGAGTAGGTGTCTTTTGTCATCCCATGGGCTCAAACTTGGCTTATTCTCACAAACAGTCATTACCTTATGCCTAAAAGACTTAAACCTAGTGTTTAAGGTGTACCACTTCTGAAAGTCAGTGATACCTTCTGTAGTGATCAGGGGTAAGTTTTTTAGCAATCACCGGTTTACTAACCCCTTTACAATACTATTACCATCCTGGTCCACGAGACAGTACATCTTACTGCGAATACCCAGGAACTCATGAATTAACAAACCCTTCACTTCATCCTTCATCTTCCCTAGGACTTTTTCATTCTCAGGAAAGTATGCAGGATTATCCCTGGGATACTCACTTGTGTCAAGATGTTCCAGGATTGGTACCATACTTCTATGTAAATCTACTGTTGCTGATTCTAGAATAAAGCTATCAGTGTCTGTGTACAGAAGCTTTACATTTTGGGGCTCATAGTGCTTGTGAAGCACGTCATAGTAAAACCTGTACATCAACTCCTTGCTTACATCTAGTATACACATTCCTACGTAAATAGGCTTTTCAAGGACTATGCTTGTTTTTGACAAATATATACCAGCCAATTGTTCTGAAAATATTGTACGCGAAAGAAAGTTGGGTCTGCTTACGAGCTTCTCCAACTTTCTATCATTGCAAATTAATTTGAAGTTCATGCGTTTACACAAATTTTCCATCAACTTCCCAAAAACACTGTTGTTAAATAATTTAAAAAGATCTTTTTCAAACGCACTTTTGGCCTGTTTACGTAGGTCCGTGTTTAAGTCGATGTGGAGACTGATCGAAACGTACAACTCTGTGGATCTTCTTCAACTTCATACCATGATTTAGAGCCTGCTTTAAAGTACGGTAGTGAACGATGTAGTTTTTCTTGTCCGACAGAGTTGTGAGCAGTTTTGCATGTTTACCACCGGGAGGTACCTTACATTCACACAAGAACGGAAGGTCGTTGTGTAGGGTGTGTAGAACCTTTGGATATTCCACATCAACCTCAAGGACGTATCCCACATCATCCTGATCAGACAGGGCCTGAATGTCGAGACTCTCAATCTCGACTCGATCAAGCCAACGGAAACCTCCTGTGGGCAAGTACTGGCTCATTGCCCACTCGTAAAGGTTGTTGGCATCTAAGTATGCAATGTATGTGGAGGGCAGGGTGCTGTCATAGCCTGCACAGTCTTTGTTGTTTGCCTGGGACCTTCTTGTACAGCACTGGGAAATACCACCACGAATGCCGTTCTCAAAGAACAAGTGCATGTCAAAGTCATGCAGGGTCTCTAATGATACATTGGTCCTCTTTAACATACAGTCCCAGGCAAAAGATGGTAGAGTGATATAGTAGGCCGGGTCAAGGCCGTGTGTTTGGAGACTAGTGTCTCGGAAAGACTCAAAGATATCTGCCAGTAGAAGAACATCAGTGAGTAAGTAAAGATCTGAGTACTCTCCCAAGTCTTTGGTGCCGAAAGTACGCCAGACATGTTGAGCGTGATCGTAGTCATCGCTATAAATCTCTTCGAGTTTCAGTTTACTATAGAAGCTGTGCTTGGGTGGGAGTTGAGGCTCAAGAAGTTTCTCCATCGAATCTATGTAGCTGTAAGGAAATACACCCTTGCGTGTCAGAAGATTGAACTTTTCAGTGTCAGGAAACTGTTTTTAACTCCTTAAAGCTGTCTTTAGGGAGGTTGGAAGCAAGTAAAGTGAGGCTGAAGGATAAGAAACACAGGGTGTCTACAAAGCGTAGCTTTAGAAATCCTCTATTGGCACCTTTGTACCTGATGTACTATACGAATGAAATATACTTTTCCTCCGATTGGGGAATGACCGTACTTTCATTATCATCAAATCCGAGCTTGTTAATTATGAAGTGGGAATCGTAGGGTAGATTGTGAAAGTAAACGTTAATTATGCTTTGCTCCTGATGCTTTAAGTTGCAGTTCGAATGTGCAGCACCTCTGAAAGTGAATGGAGCAGAATGCATATGATCCCTGACTTTAATATCCTGATCGGTGAATCCCTTGTCACAGATGTGACAGAGGGTTGTAGACTGAAATTGGGCTTCTTGTGTGGCAGTCAGTTTAGGTTTCATCTGTCTGTCCTTGTACAGAGCATCCCCGATCTGCAAGGTATCTGCCTTAAGAGCATCAACAAAGTGTTTGCCAGCATCGGGTCTCTGTACTTACGAATGGTTGTGGAATCCGTCATCAAGTCTTTGATGAGATAGCAGTAGGAATGTGGGATGTGGATATGGGTTTGGGTCTCATCACCGTTGTTTGGGGTATTGGTAGGATTCACAGGTTTTAGGATGGCTTCAAACTCAGCGTACACAGAGAACCTTACATGCTGACTTCTTTGCGGGTTCTTGAATGTGATTGCAGGCTCGGAAGAGAGGTCAAAGGCTCTTTTGACATGCAAAACCGTTCGTGTTCAATCAGTCTCTCTGCCCCAGTCAGACCAAGTTTGTTAGGTGTATTGGCAAAATAGGAAAAACACCTTTTACATATATGCTTAATCCTACCATTCTTTGAGAGTTGAGGTCCGACTAGGGCAGTAAAGTCTTTAATGTAGACATAGTGGGTCTCCTTCTCTTTGTTGCACAGCAACAGGAGATCCCTGTGATCATCTAGCACTGTCACAGACCTTCAAGGGATATACCTTATTTTTATCTGTACACATTAATACTAATATTATTTACATTTCCAAATTTAGAGACGTCTTTCAGCCCTACGGGGAACTGTATACAAGTCCAGTCGTACTTTTCTGTCAATTCTCGTGCGAAGTTACCAGGATGTGTTGCGTCCCCTTGGACGAATTTCGCCAAAACGCTGTACTTGAAACACTGGGTACCTGTGTTTCTGGTATTCACCATGCCGTGAAAGAATTTTGGCAAGGGGATGTACCCAGCTCCTCTCAAAGGGTTGTATTTGTTTACTCGGATTTCGAATTTCGTTACTTTTAGAAATGTCCAGCCTGATCCTTTCATGCTACATTCCTCCTCCTCGCGGAGAAGTTTGTTAAACATGACATGTCAGAACAGAACTGTCCAATGTCTGAAGATTGAAAGAGAGGAGCATTCATTGTTTTGAAATTTTTCATACAAGTTTCCCCGTGAATGTTGGTGAATTCGCAATCCACCTCAACGTTAATTTTAACTGCTTCATACTCTTTGAGCATATTTTCAAGCAAACTTATGACCTGACTGAAACTCATGGTTAAGAAAAGTGGCAGAGTTAGTTTGCTTGAAAACTTCTTTTTCAGCTCATAGGTACGTAAGCGTGAGCTGAAAGCTGTCTCTGTTTGTCGAAACTCCCCATCATCACCTGCTGTCTGCTGTTGTGATGATTCTCTGTTGCGATGATGAGGCTCCGTTTGTGGTCAGTGGTTGTTGTTGGGGGCCAATGGAAGTGGATGGGATATGGGCTCCTTTGTCACCGGACAGCGGAACTGGATATGCCGATTAAGATCTACCTTCCGAGTAAAGTCACCCCCACACTGATCACATTTGATAGCTGAAAAATAAATTAACCACATTAACAATATTATACTATTCAGATGTACAAACCTGAAGTATTAGTTAAGATTGTTACAACTGAGAAATTAAAATCTTTAAAATTCATATTTTTAAAAAATATTTTTGAAGTAACGAAAAATATTGATAGCTTTATACGAGTACTTTGTTTACGTTTATATTTGAAAGTTCAGTTTCAATGTATATAATGCATATACATATACCAAAGACATAGTCTCAAAACTTGTACTATATGAATGTTAGAAAAAGAAAAAATAGTTAAAAATTTAGATTTTACTATCTTTTTTATTGACTTGTAATTTTTTTAATTATTTATAAACTTCCTATTGTTTAAACTTTCCTTTTTTTTAATTTACCACACACATACATTAGTTAAAAAGTTTTTTTATAATCATTATGTTTACCGGCATGGGATCTGTGTGTATGTTTCTTCAGCCATTTCTCTGTTGCGAATGTCTTTCGACATATCCCACAAGAGAATCCTACATCTCTAGGGAATTGTAGGCGGTCAGAGGTAGATGGTTGAGGGTCGGGAGGGGCTGCACTCTCTTGTTTAGCAGGACATCCGGAATGCGTATGGCGTACCAGAATATGTTCCTTCCTGCCAAACCCACGGCCACACTCCATACATTTAAAAACTGTAAAAACACATAAAATATATAAATATTTTTTCAAGTAATGAGAATACCATACATTTAGAAAACTGTAAAAACACACATAAAATATATAAATATTTTTTCAAGTCATGGGAATACTATACATTCAAAAAAACTTTACATGTTGTATAACAGTGAATGTTACTTGATTTCTGAGATCAATAAAGAAATTTACCCTCATGTTCATATTGTATGTTATATAATTTTATTTTTTCTAAATAACTTTAATTACAAATTCATCTATTTCTGTCATAAATAAACACTTTTTCAAATAAATAAGTATATGAAAGTTATGAAAAAAACTACATTTCCTATCATAGGTTTACACGAATATTGTTTCCATAGTTAAAGCTTGTTAAAAAAAATGCTTGTTATTTACTTTATGATTTTTGTTATGTAACTAACTTACCTCTTTCATGAGACTTTATATGATGACGGAATGCAGGTCTGGATGAGAAGATCTTTTTACATACCACACATTCAAACCGCTCATTCAGCGAGGATGTCCTCTCTCGATTCATAGGACACCCGGAAAGGATGTGGCGTGTCAAGGTTTGTTTAGTGGTAAACTCACACTTACACTCCACACATTTAAAAACTGTAAAAATACAGCAAATTTATTAAATTTATAAAAATAATCATTTTTTTTTTTATCAAAGCTTGAAGTTATTACTGGTTGACATAGCAATGTAAGCTATATGGTAGAAATAAATGTCATTTAATTTATTACATTATTAACTTTATAAACAAAATAACCCTCAAAATATAGTTTATTCTGAACACTCCACACATTTACAAACTGTAAAAATATAGCAAATTTACTAAATTTATAAAAAATAATCATTTTTTTCTTTTTTAATCAAAGCTTAAAGTTACTGGTTGACATAGCAATGTAAGCTATATGGTAGAAATAAATGTCATTTAATTTATTACATTAATAACTTTATAAACAAAATAACCCTCAAATATAGTTTATTCTGATATTTGTCTTAGGTGTGCTATGAATGTATATATCTACTGCTGTCATAATGCTTTACAAGATGTGTGAAATGTAATAAAACGTCTAAATAAATACAGTTAAGGTATGTTCTGTTACAACTTTTCAAAACAAGTATATGAACATGACAAAACCCCTTCTAATCATAAATCTATATTTGGGAGGTACAAATAGAGTTAAAAACTATTGTTTTTCATATGTAGAGCTTAAAATAAACAAAAGATGTATACACTTCATGTAGTTAACACACCTCCTATATATATATATATATATATATATATATATATATATATATATATATATATATATATTCTTTTTTGTTCTGAACAAAATGCAGCTTCTTTAAGGTTTTACTTATTATATATTAACCTTCTATGAGTCTTTATGTGTTGATGAAGTGTGGGTCTACCTGAAAAGGTTTTGTCACACACTCCACACTTAAACAGAGCGTTCTGGATCTGCATAGGTTCCTTGGTAGATTCTGAAAAAAAGAAGTATTGTGAGATTATAAAATTAAAGTTTGATATTTTTTATTACTCTACTCTAATTTAAAATCAATTAATAAGAGCTATTACAACAGTTGTAAAATCATGTGTATCATATTTAATGAAGAAATTGTTTGAAATATATTAAATTATAAATATGAAAAAGACAATACAAAATTTGTGTCTATAAACTTATAGATTCAGTTAACTTGACACTACAAGGTAGTGGTGTTGATACATAATTTTCGGTATGAAAATGTTTCAAATAAATTGGTTTGAAACATATTGAATTATAAATATGAAAAAAAAGATAATGCTAAATTATCTTGCTAAATTATTGTCTATAAACTAAATTATAGATTTAATTAACTTAAATAAATTAGAAAAGTCGTAATGGAATATGTTTTATATGATTAACTCCAGATATATCCATAAAAAACAATCAAATTTAGGGAAACAGTAGTTTTTTTGAATTGTTAACTATAAGATACTAGATGTTACAGATCACATACTACGGATACTTTAATGTAAATAAGTCAATTCAATTATAATTGTAGTTACTGAAGAAAGCAAATATTGATTGAGAAGGATAGTTCCCATTACTAAAATGGACTTGTATTATAAATTATATCTTACCTGGACAGAATTAGTAACAGCAACTAAGTAGAGATGGTACAAAGTAACGGTAGCGTTGTGTTGGTAGGAGGAGAGATCACATCCAAAACCAAACTGATGGCCATTGGTATTTTCAGCGTGTATTTATACCGGTGAGGCGTTATTTAAGTTGTTTGCTACAGGTGACAACTCTTACGGTTCGACCGACCTTGCTTTCGCTTTCACCGAGGCATAACAGGCTTGGTTTGGAATTGGCAGGCATTCTTGCACCTCATCGACACATTCTTATTAAGTTGTTTACCGCAAGCGATTGTACTTTCACCAGGATATGCCAGGGTAGTTTCACCATGTTTGGTATTTCGTAAAACTCAAAGTCCTAATGTCTGAGACCGCTTGACCACTGGTTCAAACTATGCATTCCAAGTTATGAGGTTTACCACTATCTTAACTTGTTGAAATGCCAAAATAGGGTAAGGGACTTACATGAATTAAGCATCTGTAATGTTCGACACATTGTTACAAAGTTCACAAATCGCCACTGCTCACGGGGCTAAATGTCACCGAATCTCAACCTGAAAAAATTAAAAAACTTGTATTTTTCCCCCAGTAGCCCTGTGGGAAAAAAAAATTAAATAATTTGTACCTACCCACCCACCTACCAACCACCCACTCGCCCACCCCACCTGCCTAGATTTGCAATGTTTTGATAAATGTAATTTTACCCAACCACCTCCCCGTCACCCACCTACCTACCCACTTACCCACCTACCTTAATTTATCATTTCCCAGTTTCCCAACGCCGGAGATACAGACAAAACGCCACTACTGTGTCGTCCTCTTGAGTCCGGTGCCTTTGCACCCACCCTCGATGGGTCCAGCGCAACATTTTGATAGTACGAGGGTGGGTTGCAATACATTATTTACATAATTTTGCAACCAGCTCCTAATTTGGAAGTAAGCTAACAATTACGGACATTTCCAGATCTTTCTTTGAAAGATAAGTTAAAAGTTTATAGGCTAGGACTAAAATTACTGTTCATCGTAAACCTTGAGTAAGGTACTATAACGTTTCTAATCCAATAGTTTTTTTTTTTTTAATTTACAAAGCTAGGACATTATACTTTTATCTATACAATACGCCTATATTGTATTTCGTTAAGGTTTATACTGATAATTTATTGTGCATGATTACAGATAGATTGCCAATATCGAATGAAAAGTTTGAAGATGTGATGGAACTGACTAGATTTTGTAAAAATCTGAGTGCCAGGGAATACTTTGAAAAACTGCCTCACTGCGCCAAGGAGAAAATGAAAGCAAAATGATGCATTAAAAACCTGTAAAAATAGCCCTAAATAAACATTGTTTGTTACTTTTAAAGCATTTTTATTTTGACCCAAGTAGGCCTATTATAGTGAAAACGTTGCTATCTCAAATTTACTATCTAATGACACTTCAGGAGATAATCTTTAAAAATATCCTTTTTAGAATGTTCAAAATAAAACTTAAAAATGATCTTACATATTGACTGTATAACCTAATAATAATATTTCAAAAATAATTTTTTACAAACTGTATTTAATGTTACAAATTGAACATTGTTTTTCACTGTCCTGAAAAGTTGGCTAAAATGCACTTAACTCCTTTTTCCCCTGTGCCCTTCATATTGCATTGTCTCCTTATTTTTTAACAAAGAATATTTTCACCTAATTATCACTTATTTAAAATGCAAATTTTCGATTTTTTCAGCAGTTAGTTTAGTAGAATTCCTAGTATAATTTGGTAAATGAAACATGCAGTTAATCAAACTCATTAGTCAGTAGTAAGTGACTCAATATAATATAAAGTAATATTTGAGAAACTTGAATATTCTTTAGTAAATTAGTTTACAAATAAAATTTTCCCACCCTCCATCAATTTATACCTAGGCATTTTGCCTCTTGCACTAATTTCTAGTACTTCAACATGTACTTTTTGGAAAGCAAAATCATCAAGTTTGTTTTAAAATAAGACTTTACCCAAACACTCACACTTCATTAAACTTACCCTAATTAAATTTTTTTATTAAAGGCTTTTTTTAAGAAAATGGTGATTAATAAAGTTTCCTACTCAAAAGGGCTATTTTTTAAAGGCTATAGATAACTAATCATAGATACATAATAATGTTAGCATATGGAAAATTTTACTATGCATAACAACTTGTTGGCTGGTTAACAACATTTTATTGTTTGATTTGTATATTTTTATGTTTCACTTCTTAGGCTTTTAGTTATATTGTGAAATATGATGATTTTTATATTTGAAGGTATTGAGACTTAAATGCTGTTATAGAAATATAATTGATTGCATATCATTGTAAGATTATTACATCCCTTACTCACCTTAGAATTTCATAAAATGTGTGTGCATAAAAAAATGATCACTAAACTGATCATGTCCACGTATCATTGTTCTGAAGTTATCTGTACATCATTTTTGTTTGCATCTTGAGTTTATTCACTGTTAAAGTTAACCCCAACATATGAATTGGTCAAATTCAAAGATCCTAACAACATTCTCAAGCAAATCCACTAATGGCTATTTCTACACCTATCACTGCGATATCTCTCCCAACTTTCACACATTACTATTGCTGAAATTTACTGAAGTCACTACAAGTGCTGTTAACTTGGGTTAAATAAATATTTACAATATTTTTAGATATTTTATTATAAAACAAATAAAAAACTAAAACTAAGACATGGCAAAATAACATGGCCTACTAATAATTATTTTTGTTTAAATAAATGTTACAACATTACATAAATGTTGACATAAGTTACAACTATGTACGTAACTTAATGTATGAATATTATTAATATTTTTATCTTTACTTTAAAATAACGTTATATATGAAATGTTTCAGTCTTTTCCTTAAGGACACATAGCAATGATGCTAAATGCTAATTTACTCATTTTAAAGTTTTAGGTTTTATTTCCTCCTACTTAAAGCAGACTCAAGGAAAGCATGAAAAGTATGAATAATTGTTAATTGTACATTAATAATAGATAATGTCGGCATTAATCTTGCAATCCTTGTAAATGTCTATCATCAACACAAACAACTTCAAACAAAATTTTGATCTAAAGTAAATTTTTAGAAATTTGAAGTTGTTGTTTTTAACAGATTTTCATATGATAATCTTCATATTTCATATTTATTTCTTCAAAATAGAACAAATCAATTCTTTCAAGCAAGTTCCTGAGATTTGTCGAAGCTAAGGTAATTTTTGTTAACAAAACATACTTTGTCTGATTTATTACTTCAATAACAAATAAAAAAGCATTATTAGGACATACTTTGAATGTTCTTTAACCCTAGAACGCGAATCCTGGCGCTTCGCATGCTATTTTCAAGCTTATACGCTTCAGCTTATTCGGCTGACAAGTTTACTACTATATTGTAAATAGTAAGATATAATATCATACAAACATAATAAATGTGAATGATCTTGACATTTAATATTATGATGTTTTAACTTATAACAGTTCATGAGCGAGCTTTAAGAAGCTACTAGGTTGTACTCAAAATGTGTACTGTCCTATCTTTGTATTGCAGGTTCCCATCCCATTTGTATGGACTTCTTCAATTCTTCCACACAACAACCCCTACACATACAGTGGTATTGACCCACGCACTCCTAGACGTACATTGGTATTGACCCACCTACCCAACCACTTCTAGACGTTTTACAACCCACAAACATACAGTGGTAAAGACCCACCCGCCCACCTACAAACGTACAGTGGTAAAGATACAGTAGTACTACAGGTGCAGTGGTACTATCATAAAAGTAGGCACGTCTGCTTTTTTTGTAAAACTCAATAAAACATATGTTTATCATAAAGCAAGCGTAACAAACTTGGTACCAATCAACGCACAATATTCTGTTCTATACATTTCAGATATTTTATAATTTTTTATGCTATTTTATAAACGTAGGAAAATGTGCAACAACAAACTCCCGCTCAATTCCCGCCTGGAGGTTTGAACAGCGTAAAATTGCTTATGACTGAAGAATAACCAAAAGACGGAATAACGTGTACAAAATGTCAGTCTGCAGAGAATTAAATACACTATCCACCAAAACAAATTACAAAGTTGTTGGTGAATTAGGTGTTTTACCAAAAACGTTTTTTGTATAACTTTTTTGCCTGTTTCAAATTCTACATAGAGCAGACTTTCTCCATAAACAAAAAATATGAAAATATGTTTTAGAGTACAATATAAATATTTTTCCTGAACAGCTTTTTATTCCCTATTCAATGCTGATTTTTCCAATTTTTTTCATGTACTATTTGATTACCTACAATAATCATACTGTAACTTTGCACATTTTTCATTTTTGCGTTTTATGTAAACAAAAAGTTCTAAATAAAAAACTAGTAGTTTATATAAAATGTAACAAAATATTATTATAGTGCACATAATAGTAAGCAATTTGGCTCTCTTGGAATTTTTTTAGTGCTCCTAAGGAGGGTTATAAGTTATAACTAATGTACATTTTAAAATTTTTTCAATCTTTTCTAGACAGTAAATATTTACTTTTTTTGTAAGTTTTGATGGTAGTATGTGAAAGTACAATTCATGAGAAGAAAAAGGAATTGATAAAATTGACATTTGGAGCATATTTAGTATTTTTTATGATTTTACAAAAAAGCTTGCGAAATGCTGAAAAGAAGCACTTGCTTTTGTGAGTTCATAATGGGCCACCTAGTATTCACCATCTAGGGTTAACAGTTGTTTTTGTCCTAAAATTACAAGCAAATATAATCCTATAATTAACTGTCACCGTCAAACTTTCTTTGATTCATCCAATTTCGTAATAATGGCGAGAAACAAATTTTTAACTCTGAACTTTAAGGTACCAGTTCTGATACATTTTAATTGGCTAGTCTCTTTAATTTTTGATTCAGTTGGAAACTTTAAATACTCTGAAGTAAAAATATATATATTTAAAATCATTTTCCAACGGGAGTAAACACCTCATAGTCTAGCACACTGAAGTTGTAGTCCCCCATAAGAACTGAAGAGGAGGCGTTGTCTCCATCGTATGAATGTGGCAGGTTGGAGTAGGAATCCATGTTAGTATTACAGTTGCTGGCGATGAGGAGATCTGCACCGGCTCCAAAGATGGGCCCGCAGCTGCAAATAAGATAAACAGCCATTATATAGGAAATCATATAATTCACAAAATAATCCTTTTAGTACTCCTGAATTGCAAAAATAGTTTCTGTCTGTACTCACTTTACAAACACCGTGCCAATGTCTTGGTGTTACAACTTCATGCATACTAACTGTAGGTACCTAATAAATAGTTTCTGTCTGTACTCACTTTACAAACACCGTGCCAATGTCTTGGTGTTACAACTTCATGCATACTAACTGTAGGTACCTAATAAATAGTTTCTGTCTGTACTCACTTTACAAACACCGTGCCAATGTCTTGGTGTTACAACTTCATGCATACTAACTGTAGGTACCTAATAAATAGTTTCTGTCTGTACTCACTTTACAAACACCGTGCCAATGTCTTGGTGTTACAACTTCATGCATACTAACTGTAGGTACCTAATAAATAGTTTCTGTCTGTACTCACTTTACAAACACCGTGCCAATGTCTTGGTGTTACAACTTCATGCATACTAACTGTAGGTACCTAATAAATAGTTTCTGTCTGTACTCACTTTACAAACACCGTGCCAATGTCTTGGTGTTACAACTTCATGCATACTAACTGTAGGTACCTAATAACACCTCTACTTACATGTAACGATGACCGTGTGTTTGGTATGGTAGCGATTAATGTTTTTACTAGATATCATCATGGTTACAAAACTAATTACTGCGCCAAATCTGAACAATTAAACAAAGAGTTAGATGAGAAATGTATATTTTCATTTATTATTTATCATTAACAAATTATTATTTGGGCACTAAGCGTAGTATTTTAATAAAATAGAGTAGGAGAGCATTATACATGATCAAATGGTTAAGTGGAGACATATACATACACAATACAAAGAACTCTTAGTGAAATATTTTGAGGCCACCGGCCCCTTCTTCAGTTACAAGGCCAGTGATATTTTTCATCACTAACACACTGATCATTAAGGGCCTCCGTTACATGCAGCTTTACAGCAGTAGATCCTTGCATAATTAAACGTTTTTTAACAGCAGCTATTTCATTTCCATGTTGAACGAATTTTAAGAAACTAAGTAAGAGATGGTTCTCATATTTAATCAGTTTCTTATTTAAATCTTGTAAATATCTAATTAATAAGGGGGTTTAAGATGTAAGGCTTACAAAATCCAACTAAGTCCACTATTTTTTATTACAATTAGTTTTAAGCTAAAGTGTTTACTATCTTCATGTCACTCAATTTTATTAATATTAATAATGATATCTTTGTTTAGATTATCTAAATGTAAAAGTAATTCTGACAGCAAATTTTTAATTAAATCTTTTTGTGACAAACGCATATTTCAAATACGACCTATTGTCAGTAAAACCAACTTAAAAATTTATTTATTTCATTTGTCTTCCTCCTGTAAAATAAATTAAATTAAAATTAATTATGAAAAAGTCATTATTTAGGCTTTCTTCCATTCATTTTCTAATGGGGGTAGAATATATAACTAACTTTATAATTTTTTATTTTGAGGAAAAACAAAGTGTGTGAATGAACTCAAATAAATTGTGAGGTTTAATAGTTAATGTAATGCTACATACAACCCTCCCCTATAATGGTGCATAACACTGTCAAAAACCTCTCTCGCCCTTCAGGCATAATGTAATTTAGAATTTAGGGACAGCACCTTAATTGAAACTTACTCAGGATGGTAGCAAATAGCGAAGGGCTTTTTCACAATGCTGTACTTGGTGGGTGGCAGGTCCTGACTGTTAGTCAGGGTGAAGAGGAAGGCTCGGTCAGAGGGGATGTAGTGTCCCTTGGTGTTGGTCTTACCCCATGGCACATCACTGTAGCCTCCGCAAACTTCACCTCGAGCTCCCTGTTCACATTACATCAGCTTATGTTTTTTATCAATGTGTAATATCATTTTACAAACTGAAGCTGATTGTCTTATTAATAATGTGACAACATTTTTTAGAGGTATGGGGTAAGATGTGCGTAAGATCTATGTTTCTTGTTTATTTTTGGGACTTTTTTTAGATTAAATATTTTGTATAACTTAGTTAAAAATTCCCTATGTTTATTTCAGTAAGTACCAGGCAGTGATTTGTTATTAACATTTACTATAGAAACATATATATCAAAGCAAATGAATTTGCTGTTATAAATCCAAGGGCGAGCCGGTCACAGGTGGCGGATAGCGAATGTTCCACCTTATCATTTTAATTAGGTGGACAGCTGCGAATAACGGGGCAAGCCTAATAAGTAGTCCCGGATCGAGGTCTGCAGGGGCAGCTGAGGTGTGCAGCTGGCGGGTTTAGTGACTCCGCAGTACTCTGAACTCATTACCACACCCAACACACTTACAGTTACATGACAATGCCTCAGGGGCTAGAAGTAGGAATGGAGCTGCCAAATGGTGGGTACCATGACTCCAGGTCTTCTGAGGATAAAAAAAACCCCAGGAGTTAAAACCGGGATGGCACACCGGGTTGCCAGATAGTACAGGGGCCCGACCTAGTCTCACCAGCATGTGGTAGCTGCCCTTTCAACTGGCAAAAATCCCGATCCTGTCTACATTGCCATTTGGTGACTTGATGGGACCATGTAGACAGGCTAGGGGGGCACTTTCGAAGCCACAGGGGCTCTTGGGGGCGTGAATATGCTCGTGGGTAGTTGGTAAAAGGAATATGGATGGCTCTTGGGACATCAACACTGATACACTCGTTGAAAATTTTCAGAAAAATAAATGAAAAAAGAAAAACAAGGAAAGACTCAAACGTCCCAGTTGAGATTGAGCAGCCCAGCTCATCGAGTTTCAGGGGAAGCTACAGGCCCAGTGGTAGAGACAGAAAGAAGATCGAGTTGCCCAGAGGAGGAGGGGGACCGAAGAAAAAAGAGCTGGATTGGAGGAAATAGTGAGTTTTCTACAAGCCAACCTCAATCATAGTATTGAGGCCTCCAATATAGCTAGAATTATGAGAGAAGGAGGGGTAAATGTTGCTCTGATTCAGGACCGTGGATTTGGGATAGCTGCATCAGGGGTCTTAACATTCCTACATTTAACCTCCATGGGGGCGGGCTGAAACCACGAACGGCTATCTTGGTTACTGGGATGGACAGTTGGCCCATACCAGAATTGGTAATTGGTTGGTAGCGTAGTTGGTTCAATCCCAGCTTCATGTGCTTAAGGTTCTCAATTCGATCCCAATCAGAGTCAATACATTTTGAGAAGGATCAGCTGATAATCACCTGCTGTTCATTTGTCATTGGGCTATTAATTAATGACACTTTCTAAGGAATAGTCGGCCTTAGTTTGTAACAATGACTACATTCACTCATCACACTCATTCGAAATCCATATTCCCCCATATCTTGACGATCGGTGTCTTATGAATAAATAAATAAATCCTGTGGAGGAGATGTGGTTGCAGTGGAAATCAAACTGTAGGAAGGAGATGGAGTGGGGAGGAAACTGGTGGTGGCATCGGTGTACCTTCCATACGATAGAACAATCCTCCCACCATCAAAGGAGATGGTGGCATTGGCGGACTACTGCCGGGGCAGGAACCTTGAACTCATGGTCGGCTGCGACTCCACAACTCTCACAATGAGATTTGGGGTAGCAGTGACACGAACGAGAGGAGCCTTGTTCTTGTGGATTACCGGGTGGGACCGATCTTTTGGTCCTTAACAAGGGTAACCTCCCAACCTTCTCAAATATTAATAGGAGTGAGGTTATAGACATAACTATGGTCTCAGCCTTAATGTTGTACCACATCAGATACTGGGAAGTGTTGCAGGAACCTTCTTTGTCCGGACCACAGGCACATTTGTTGTTGTGCTTGAGGGTCAGATAACACAAAGGTTGTACAGGAACCTCAGACTGACAGACTGGGCCTCATATTCTGAGGAACTATCTGACAGACTGGACCAAATTCCAAATAGCCAGATTGGATCTGGGTTCGTGCTAGAGGAGAGAGTGGCACTCCTTACGGAGCCCGTGATCTCCTCATATGAGAATAACTGCTCTTTAAAGGCCGCACAAAGGGGCACTCGAAGCCAGAGATGGTCTCACGAATTGGAGGACCTGATACTGACTGGTTGGCCTACGGAGAGTCACAAAGAGAATGTAGAAGGAAGGTACGCAGGTTCTCCAGGAAATCCTGGAGAGACTTTTGTGCTTCTATAGAGAAGACCTCAGAGATGTCTAGGCTTCAGAAAGTGCTGGCCAAAAACCCTGGGGGGGAGACTGAGACCCCTCATTAAGGATGATGGGGAGAGGACCAGATCTGAAGAAGAAGACAATTTCTCTCTTCAGATCTTTATTAATATCAAAGAGAGTATTTCTAACTCTTCGAGTTAGGATGGGCAATTCTTTAATTAATAGTTGTTCAGAAATAAGTAGCTATTCTCAGTTCCAGTTCTTTTCTAAATTTAATATTTTTAATAACAGTATTAAAATAGTACACATTAAGAGCTATTCAAAACAAATAGATGAATTTTTAATGTACTTAAATTCATTGACAGTTGAGTTAAATGCAATTATATTGTCGGAATGTTGGTTAGGGGGAGGGGTGGTGGGCACAAACTTAGAAGGTTACAACCTTATCATGTCTGATAAGCAAAAGAACAAATGCGATGGAATTTTAATTTACCTGAACAAACGACTTACAGCGACTACCACACAGATTGCACTGGGCGACGTATTAGGTATTAATTTACAATTTTCTTACTGCCACAGAGAGTTTGACTTATAGCACTTCACAGAACGTTAGACTGTAACACTGACGGGTTCCTGAATGATTTAGAAATGTATTATGATAATATTAGAAAGAATAAAATGTCTATTTTTCTAGGTGACTTTGATTTACTCAGTACTGGTATTTGGACAGAGAGACATCTGAATGTATTGTTGGGAGCGGGACTGACTCAGTATATTGACATACCAACTAGAGTGACTGCACATGGCTCGTCTTGCTTGGACCACATAATTGTGAGGTCTGCTGATATGACTTGTGTTCTCACAGCTGTGGTTTCAGACGAGCCTCACTGACCACTACCGTACTGCACTTGCAATATAATCATTCATATTCGCTTTAAAATACCAACAACATTGTGTCGGTGCGTCTCATATGTAAGAATAACAATGGACACTCACACAGACCGACACGCTTAAGGACAGGGAGACTCAGGTTATTGACTATACTTTACTAGCTAGTAAACTTGCAGACACTTGACTGGGGGCCTGTATTAAGTTTATTTGATTTAAATCTTTGCTGTAGTAAGTTTTCTATTATTATTAAAGAAGCTATTGATAACTAAAAAATCCTCCAATAAAAATTTCCACAAGACTAAAAAAGTTAAAAACCATGGATTACATCCGATTCAATTCGTTCCATCAGAGCAAGAGACAAATTAAATAAATTACTATAGAAGCAACTCTTCAATATCAAATTGCGAAATTATTTTCATACTTTTAGACATCAATTGAGCAATTCTTTAAAGAAAGCTAAGAGGGATCATTATCGATTCAAACATAATCAGTTTAGTAAAAATTCTAAATTATTGATCCTGGCGGGACCTTCTAGTGGTTGATGATAACTTATACATGTCTTGCCAGACACTTTACTCACTGTTACTGAATTTGACATCAGACGGCACGTATCTTGCTTGCGAGGTAACTCAGCCCCGGGTCACGTTGGCGTTTCTGCCAAATTTCTGAAAGATAATATAGATTATCTTATAAAACCTTTATTACATTTGGTCAATTTAAGCATTACTTCTGGTTCTGTTTCCTGACGTAATTTTTAACTAGCAAAGAAGTTCCGCTGTAACAAAGGGCAATTACGTAACAGATAAAAATATTTGTTGGCCATTCTTTGTTACTTTTTCTTTGTCTGTTTCTTGTTGGTTCTAGCTAAGATTGCCTTGTAGTAAAAGAATAATTAGTTTTATTATGTTGAAAGGTCAAAACAATATTTACTAGAGCGTCAGTATGGATTCCGTGAGGATAACAAATATATCTGGAATACCTTATTTGATTTTACGTTGTAAATTAAACAATGCTCTTTCCCAAGTAATAAACGACTATAATTGGTTTTTTTTGGATCTTAAAAAGGCATTCGACACAGTAGGACAGAAATAAGCTATTAAACTAATTTAGCTTAAAGTTGGCTACAGTGGTGGGAAATGCACCTGACTTGATTTTCAAGCTATTTCCTCCAATAGGATGCAATGTGTGTCTATTTGTGGGGATGGGTGGCGATAGCGATGTCACTAATGTTGTATTACGGTGTAATTCAAGTAGCACTCTTGGTCCTTATCCTTTGTTCTTATATAATATAAATATTCATTTCCAAATTAAATACTGAAGGTTAAAATATCATATTTGCTGATGATACATTTTTCTTTTTAAAGGAAACACTCTGTTCAATGTTAGAGGTATTAAAAGACTTGAATGATTCATGTATAATCTAAAAAAATGGTTTGATCAAATTTATCTTACTCATAATTTTTATTCTATAATCTCTATAAACTACATTCATTCCAATTACAATATCCATTTAACAGATTATAAATTACCTAATTTTGTTAATTCATAGTTGTGGATGTAGTTAAATTTGTTATAATGCATTTGTGAGTCGATTGAATTAGTTTAATTCCTATAAATTTCTCGGTTCGTTATTATTGATTTTAGATTAAGTGGGTTAGAGCTTTTCGTTAAATTATCTCATTCAACAGATGTTTGCAAATATATCTTTGCTATTAGACAGCTGCGCAGTTTCATTTTGGAACCTGCTGAGATTAAGCTTACGCCTATTTTTGCATGTGTTCTGGTTTCTTTTATCCCTTTGGCGGTAATTCGTTGGGGGGGAGCTCATAACTTGTAATTCAGCCTCTTACCATTTGTCCAGAAGGCCATATGAAAAAGATGGATTTTTGAAGGAGAATACGTTTTTATCTACGACACTCTGTTCCAGAGAATGTTCACTGTTTACTTGTTCGACAGCTTTTTTATTAAATAGTTAAACCTTCTTTCTTATATTACAACAAATTTCACACAATTTTTCCAAAATTATTATACTGTGTAGAACCCACTATGTCTATAATATTGGTAATTAATATTTAGTCAGTTGACCAAATTATTTTTGAATACAAATTTATTTTATATTTATCATATCTTTATTCCGAAATATCAAAATCTAAATATCAGAATTTGAAAATTGTGACTCACCATCTGTGCAAAATATTTATCGAACTTACCAAAGATGGCTACTTTACTTTATATAATGGACGAAGGTAGAGACGCTTATTCCGTGGGGCCAATTACGGGGGGGGGGGGAGATAACCATGAAACAAAACCCCTCCCTCACCTCGATTGTTCATTTGACCTCAACTATATTTGCTTATGTTTCTCGCATTCCGTAAGTTAAGTCTCTTTTTTCCACTTGTGTATGAGATTTGAAGACATCTGGATTTAATTATTATAGCTATATAATGTTTAAAACAGCCTGAGCCTCATGCACAGACCTATCTGCCCATGTAGGCTAATTTTCCGTTATTTTTTTTGTTTAAATAATTTATTTATTTATACATGCCCATCGTTCAAATTTAAACTTTATTTCATTTTGTTATTAATGTATAGACTAAGCATTATTTTTTTGTTAAAATTAGTTTCTTAAAGCTTTTCAATATTTGTATTTTTTAATATGGAAATAAAATTCATTCATTCTTTCTGAGAATCACTTTCGGGGCTCCGCCGGAGGTATGTGGGATAAGGCCCTCCAGAAGATGGTGGGGCAGGCATGTGCTGGGTTTCATGTGCCGCGGCCTGGATTGAGGCAAAGAGGATTGTCTCAGAACAAAAGATGAGGTGGGCCAGTTTGAGTGTTTTGCTCCTTTCTAGAGCGGCCGGGCCGGGATAGTATCTTGCTTGTGCTTTTGGATACTAGTGTGGGGGTCCACTCCTACATCATTTGACTTGAATGGTTTGAGACCTTCAGTGCCATTGGGTCACTTTCCAGGCTCGTGGATGATCCGCAAGTGATTTATTTTCCCAACTGAAAGGTGGTACTCATTTCAAGGCCCAAAAACGTTAGGGACCCGATCCAGGGCGCCTCATGTCCTTTTTTACTATTGACACTGGAGAGGTGGTCGACAGGTAACATGAGGGACGGAAGTGAGTATTGAGAGATAACCCGCTACAACGGGAATCAACATGTGATACATGGCTGGAAGATCTGCTGAGTCGGCCCTCCATCAAAAAAAAGGGGGGGGGCTAGTTTCATGTGTATCGAGAGGAAGATCGGCAGAAGGAAGATAGCTGCTTGGGTGTCTTTACGAGACATTATTAGAGGGAGCGATTTTCATAAACATCTCTATGCAGTCCATGTTTGTTAGCTGTTCATCGGGCATGAGCGTCTAGTGGTATCATCCACCAGATGGGACCGAGGCGGTATGTAGTAGGAAGTGGTTGTCCCAAGGGGTGGTCTTTCCCCTTTTCTGAGGTCCCTAGCTTGGTGGACGAACTTCTTAGGGTGCTCAAATGGGATGGGGGTATATGAAACAGGCATACGCGGACGATGTGTGAGTTACGGGCATTAGTAAGTTTGCCTGAACAGTGTCGGACATTGTTTCCAGTCTGCCTGAGTATTTCTGGACAGGTATCAGTATAGCGGACAAGGGGTCCTCTGTTAATCGCTAACAATACTGGAACTTGCTACTCTTCACAAGGAGGAGGAGGCTGGATGGCCTAGACATGCCACATCATGGAAAGCAAGGTGCTAAGAGTTTCAGGTTAGGTATTGGGAAGTCAGTTTGGACGCTAACTGAACTGGCTAAACACCTACAGGATAATGCTCAGGAGGTTTAGTCCCATGGTTTATGGTCGGTGTGGGTGGCCGCCTTGGGACAAATGGGGGGCCTACCCCCCCCCCTAAACCAATGATGATGTATTGGCTATTACGAGTGTGATTCGGTCCTCCTTATGCGTTGCTGAAGTTGTCTGGTAGTCGGCCATGGCAGAAAACAGTTCAAGGCTGACACTAGATAGATGCAGAGAATGGTCGTGCCTGGGGAATTACAGGTGCCATCTGAACAACCCCATTGGCGGCGTGGAGGTCCTCCACTGGACTCCGGGGCCAATGGTTCCCCTGTTTTGTAAAGGAGGGAGGCTGGTAAAAGGCAGCCTTTAGAATAAGGGCGTCTGGTGCTTGGCCAACCGGGAACTCCATGGTGAAATACTCTCAAGGGGACCATTGGACTGGATCCCATTGCTTGCAATGGGGAAGACGCAATGATACCTGGGTATAGATTTGACAGACAGGTCAGGGCTTTACTTCCATGCAGATATGAGTGGTTTGGGAAGTAACGAACCCTTTACATGTCAAGGAAGAGTTATGGTTTTCAGGACGGGCTCATTACCAGAGGAGGTAGTGGGCACTGGGGTGTACGCAGTGATTGCAAACCTCTCACATATAGATATTGTACAAGCAGCTCAAAATTATCGTATTTCTCGTGAAAAATTATTATACAAGTAGTTATGGGGTGGATGTCTTTTTTTAGGTCGGAAAAATTGTTTGAATTGAGCCTGAGGGCGGTGGTAAAAAAGGCGACTATTTGACACGCACTAATTTAGAAGCCGTGGTGGGTCTTCGGTCGCACTGCGTCGGCCGCAGTGAGTCGCTATTCGTCGGATTCCCTATTTTCACAACCAGCTTTGATCAGCTACTAAATCTTTTATTGAAAATAGAAGGTATAATTTATTATGAAGTGTTCATAATTAATTGGTTTGGCAGCCGATCACTCGTTGCCTCTCTAATTATGTACTTCATACATTGAAGTTTTGGGTAATTGAGTTCTACATTATGGTTCTACTCCCCCCCGTCCTGATTGCTTTGCGATAAACGAGACCATATATGAAAAATTTCGGCCGCAAAAACTTAAACATTAACTCAACCCCCGGTACTCATACGATCTGGTGTATGCGGGATGTGGCGCGGCGTGACATCCCTCCTGGCGGCCTCCTCCAGCCGACCACTCCAATGGGCACAACTCCTTACACGTCAAACCCCCTCACCTACTTAGATGCATGCCTTCTCTGGTGAGCGAGAGTTCCTCTCGCTGCGTGTGGCTGCCGCCACAATCTCACCTTTATTTTTTTTTTTTCTTTAATTTGACAACCAGAAAAAACACATGTTATGAAAATTGAAGATGTTGAAATCACCGGATGCACGTCGTCCGGTCGAAGCGTTTATAGTTCAGGTTTAATAGAACGCACCGGATTTCGGGCCTGTTCTAAAACGCCTTGATCCTTACTTCCGGATTACATTGTTATTGTTTTCCATTTTTGTTAAAAGGAAAATTGGAATTTATTTATTGCAAAACAAAACTATTTAAGTCGTGGGTAACATTAAAGCTTATAACGGGTAATGTGAAGCTTAGAAGGTGAAAGTTATGCTATGCCCGGACGCGCCGACATGTTCGGGTTGAACGGCAGGTGTATGACGTTTTGTGACTGACATGTAATGTAATGTCGCTCTCTGAATATAAATGGACTGCTAATTTGAAAACAAATATTTGTATTAAACAAAACTGATAACTCTGCTACCAATTTGTGGAGCGCTCTGCTACCAATTTGTGGGGCGCTCTGCTACCAATTTGTGGGGCGCTCTGCTACCAATTTGTACCACGCTCTGCTACCAATTTGTGGAGGATGGAGTGGATGGGTCGGAAAGTTGTTTGAATTGAGCTGAGGCCGTGGTAAAAAAGGCGACTATTTGACCCCTGTTCCCCGCACAATTTAGAAGTGCGTGGGTTGGTCGAAGTGTCAGCCGCTTGAGTGCTATTCATCGGATTCCCTATTAATCACAACCAGCTTTGATCAGCTCTAAATCTATTAATTGAAAAAAGGATAATTTAATTATGAAGTGTTCAAATTGATTGGTTGGCTGCGATCCCCTCCTGACCTCTAATTATGTACTTCCTACATTTAAGATTTGGGTAATTGAGTTCTACATTATGGTTCTACTCCCCCCCTTCCTGATTGCTTAGCCTAAACGAGACATATTGAATCCAATCCGGTTCCTGGGATGTGGTGCGGCATGACGTCCCTCCTGGCGGCTCCAGCACGACCACTCCAACGGCACGACTCCCTCACGTCAACCCCCCTCCCTGACTTCCGCGCATGCGCGAGCGATAGTTCCTCTCGCTGCCGTGTGGCTGACGGTGTTTCAGTTATGGTTACGAATGAAAGTCAGGTCTGTACTCCTACCGTATTCACCAATTTGGCTCAGTACGCATGCGCGGATGCATTCAGCCAATTGGAATGCTCACGTGCAGATGTCATCACCACACTGCCACCCCTACGAAATGAGAGTGAAAGAGAAGAACAGGGAGCAGTCGTTGTCGTTTATTTAGTTTCGTTTGTAAGTCTGTGTTCGTATGCTGGATGGAGCAGACAGCTAAGTTGTAGAGTGATAGTTTCTTTAAACTTAGTTCTTCTTTCTATTAGTTCTTTAAACTTTTGTTAAAATATTCTTCAACAAGATGGACAGTGAGACTAGTGATCAAGATGAAGAACCAGTACCATCAATGTCACGATCTCGTTGAAATAAACTGCTACCCCTGAAAAGTTTAAAAGGAGACGAGGTGAGTCTGTATAAAAAGACAAACAGAAAACAAAGATATCGGCCAGATTGGGAGAAAAACTCAGAATTTAAGGAATGGTTGAGGCAATCAACAGGCAATGTTTATAAAGCCATTTGCATTGCTTGTAGAGCTACATTTACAGCGGAATTGTCCGTAATCAAAAATAATGCCAAGTCAAAACCTCATTTGACAAATAAACACTCCATTTTTAAACAGCCAAAGATCAACCAATTGTTTGTTGATAAGACTAACAATAATTTTGAAAATAAAGTTAAACATGCAGAAATAAGAACTGCTGCTTTGTTAATAGAAAATAATATCACTTTCAATTCTGTTGAGTCTATAATAGCCAGGGATAGAAAATGCTATCCAGACTAAAAAAATTACCCAATCCATAAAGGTTACTCGTGCAACAGGTATTGTGAAATTTGTTATCGGTAGAGTTGAAAATGAAAACCTAATTGAAATACTGAAAAAGAAAAAGGTTAGTATTATTATAGATGAGTCTACTGATGTTGGCACTACAAAAAAATCTATGCATATGCGTCAGATTTGCTCATGAGGTAAACATTCAAACCAAATTCTGGCTTTTGGTGCAATTTTTTTATCTAACGATTTTGAAAGTTCTAATAAGAGGGCTACTACTGCTCAACATTTATATGATGAGCTTAAGAAAACATTAGATAGTGCTGCAATTCCTACAGAAAATATATCTGGATTCGCTTGCGTTGGATGCAATACTATATTTGGGGGTCATAACTCAGTGGCTGATACGTACGTATGAGAGAGATCTGACCCCCTGTCTTCATCCTCATCTTTGCTCAGCTTGAGACCTATGAAGATTATGGGCCTAACAGAAGAATCCACATGTAGGCTCTGTGAGGAGGATGAAGAGAGATCCATACACATCTTGTGTCATTGTGGAGTTCTTTCATCTCTTAGGTACAAGACTTTGGGTACTGCTTTTCCGGAACCAGAGGATATCAGAGGGTCTACACTCGGGGAGACAAGGGCTAGGCTCGGGGCGCAAAGAGCCACGGTTCTAGGTGCGGTGAGCTTGGTGACAGGACCACAACACGGAATATCTAATCTAATCTTTGCTTTTATAAATAAGAATGTAATATGCCATACTGTGGGACTCTTGTTGTATCAATAGTAGAGATCGTTTTGGGAGTATTGCTAAAGTAATTAGTGACTGCACCATATAAGATAAATTGCAAAAAAACTTTGAGGTCCTAATTTAATCCAAAACTAAAAATAAATTCAACTATTTTGTGACTTTTCTACACCAATTGCATTTTTTAAGAGAATACTCAAACATTGTCAAGCGGTAATGGTCCAAACCCATTTGACAAATTATCAAGTGAACCTACCAGGATTTGAACCTATAACCCTCTGCATTGAAAACAGAAGTGCTAACCACAAAACTAGCAAAAGGCCTAACTTTATCTTTTTTTTATGTCACAAAAAGGAAACATAGTCATACATACAGTGAACCATTCGCATGTTATATTAACCTTTTTACTGCCAAGGGCCTATATATATAGGCCCTAGAAAGTTAGGTGGTCAAACGCCAAGAGCCTATATATATATATATATATATATATATATATATATATATATATATATATATACAGGGTGGACAGAAGTTAGCGTTAAACAATTTTTCTGGTGAAACTACCACATATTAGTGGAAAAAAATGGAAATATTATTATCTTCACCCCAACCATGTTTAATAAATAGACATTTTTATTGTTTTTTTTTAATAAACATGTTTTGTTTTAGTAAAACTTAGTTTTCACCACTATTCATTAACATTTTTTCCTTTTTGGCATGTTTTTTGAAATCTACACAACATTTTACATAGTAATTCAAGGTAAAGAAATTTTTTATTGTGAGTTTATTATAAACAAATTTGGGACACAGTGAAATCTTAGGCTTTTTTAAAAATAAGTCACAAGATATACAGGCCGAGGACTTCCTTAAAATAGTTACTGAAGAGAGGCCAATAACAGAAAAAACTTTCCCGTTTTTTAAGCTTTAAAATGATGTAATACAACTGTACTCTTATACTCGTCTTCTTATGGTTAATACAGAATCTATCCTGAAAAACAAGGTTAGCTTAAAATGCCAAGGGATCATTGAAGTAGTCAAAATAACATTATTTTTTTTATTCACTACAGTACGTATGTTATTCACAAGATCAACACCTAAAAATAATGAAAGAAGAAAAACACAGAAAATAATGTAATCTACAGAGTATGCTCAAACTGTCTGCCTCCGTTTCTTATGCAAGCCCTTGCACGCTTTCTCATGGCCCTGACCGTCACATTCACAGTTAATTTGTCTCGCACCTTTTGGGCGATTCTGAACTGAGAACTGAGAAGATTCTGTTTCTCAGTTCTTCTTCTGAGTTCAAAGGGGCTGAATAAACTTCATTTTTCATCATCCCCCAAACAAAGAAATCCATAGGAGAGAGGTCAGGAGATCTGGCCGGCCAAGGTATGGTTCCAGCGTGACCTATCCACATAGGGTAGTTTTACGTCAGCCATTGTCGCACATCATGGGTGAAATGAGGGGGAGCACCGTCTTGCTGGAAAATTATGTTGTCCCTCTCGTTATAGTCCAGACCAAGTCCATCCAGAAGTGTGGGCAAGGTATGTTGTAAGAAATCTAAATAAGTTTGACCGTTTAAATTTTCTGGAAAAATGTGCGAGCCTATAAGTTGATTTCCGATGACACCGGCCCATACGTTGACTTGGAAACATCTGTGAAAAGAACTTTCTCTGGACACTCTTGGATTTTCTTCGGCCCAGTGATGTATGTTATGCGTGTTGAAAACGCCAGCCCTAGTAAAGGTAGACTCATCAGTGTACAGGATCTTTCTCAAAAAGTGATATTGCTCAATATCACTGTTGAGCAGCCAGCGACAGAACTGTACTCTTGGAGCATGATCATGTGGTTCTAATGATTGAACTTTTGTAAAATGATACGGATGAAAATTATTTTCATGTAAAATACTTAATATCTTGCCCTTGGAAACACCAACTTCGCCGGCAAGTTGTCGGCTGCTTGTTTCAGGATTTCGACGAACTAAATTTAGAACTTGATCATCCAAGCCTACATCTCGGAGAGCAGGACCTACCTTGTTTGGCTGCCTGTGAACACTTCCTCTCTCCAACAAACGCTGATGTAGCCTCGAAAAAACTTGAGTACTAGGCACTCTACGATCTGGATAACGTAATTGGTATTCTCTTTGAGCAGCCAATGCATTTCCGTCACAAAAACCATACACGAAGTGCATCTCCGCATACTCTCGCGTTGAAAACTCCATGACAGCTTCTACTCTACTACAAAATTAACAGGAAACAGATAAGGCCTGCTGGAAGACAAATTAAAACCGGAACAACTTTGTTTCTATGCAGTTCTCCCCTTTTGAATGTGGGTATAAGAGAAAGTGGACTTTGGATGATCTGATAAGATTAGTATTTGTGTGGTATTTACTAAGCTATGGAAAGTAATTCACTGTTTAAATATGAAATTTCAACATTTATAGGCATTACCTTAAATTTAAACTGTATTTTGACTACTTCAATGATCCCTTGGTATTTTAAGCAAACCTTGTTTTTCAGGATAGATTCTGTATTAACCATTAGAAGACGAGTATGAGAGTACAGTTGTATTACATCATTTTAAAGCTTAAAAAACGGGTAAGTTTTTTCTGTTATTGGCCTCTCTTCAGTAACTATTTTAAGGAAGTCCTCAGCCTGTATATCTTGTGACTTATTTTTAAAAAAGCCTAAAATTTCACTTTGTCACAAATTCATTTATAATAAACTCACAATAAAAAATTTCTTTACCTTGAATTCCTATGTAAAATGTTGTGTAGATTTCAAAAAACACGCCAAAAAGGAAAAAATGTTAATTAATAGTGGTGAAAACTAAGTTTTACTAAAACAAAACATGTTTATTAAAAAAACAATAAAAATGTCTATTTATTAAACATGGTTGGGGTGAAGATAATAATATTTCCATTTTTTTCCACTAATATGTGGTAGTTTCACCAGAAATATTTTTTAACTCTAACTTCTGTCCACCCTGTATATACATATGTATATATAGAGGCCCTCTATATTTTTATTGTTTACACAATGCTTTTTAATATATTGAGATGAAATAAATATACAGGGTGAATGGTACGTGGTGTTTAAAAATGTAAAGGCTTAAACTACATGCTTGGGGCTACTTAAAAACGCAAATTTCAGTTTTATATGCCAAATGGTTAGAGTGGTATGTTCAAATTAAGATTTTTTTTAAATCGTGGACCTAACCATAAAAAAGCGTTATTACTTACACAAAAAATCATATTTTTTAAACTGTGACACCATTTTTGAAATCTACATTAAATTTTCAACAAGAATAATGAGCTAGTAAGATGCGTAAATTAAGGTTGGTATTTAAAACTATGCGTTAAAGTAAAAAAATCATATTTTTGTAAAATTTTAAACAATGTTTTACGCGTAGTTACTAAATTATGGTAACGGACATAATGTGTCAAACCATACAGAAAACTGCGTAATTTAATGTTATATTCAATGGTATAATTGTGATTTTAATTATTTTGTTTTGTCATCGAAAGCGTTAGGTGAAACTGAATTAAAACACAGTTTGCAGAAAACTTGAAGCTTTGACTATTTACTACAAGAAAGATTATAATACTTTGATTTTACATAATATTAAGACATACTAATTACATTTGTAAAAATAATTGGAAAAAAGGTCAACTTAAAAGAATAAGATTTACAAATGTTGTTCAAACTGCCTTCCTCCATTTATGATGCAGGCCCGTGCTCTCTTGTGCATTTGTTGAACTGTCACTTTTGTAGAGACTTCTTGGTGCACTACTTCAGCAGCCGCAGTTAATTCTCTCCCTCAGGTCTTGTTCTGTGTTGATAGGTGCAGAAATAGACTTTTTGTTTCATCCATACCCATACACAGAAATCCATAGGACTAAAGTCCGGCGATCTAGCTGGCCATGGTACGGTCCCACCCCGTCCAATCCATGTAGGATAATAGAGCGTCAACCAGTGACGCGCTTCTGCGGTGAAATGCGGTGTAGCTCCATCTTGATGGAAAATGAGACTGTCTCTTTTTTCTTGGTTGAGATGGTCTAGCAGCAAAGGGAGACCTTGCTGTAAAAAGTCCAAAAAGCGTTCCCCGTTAAGGTTTCCCTCGAAAAAATGTGGGCCAATAAGCGTTTCACCTACTACCCCAACCCATACCATAATGTGAAATCTACTTTGAAAATATCGTTCTTTGGTTGCTCTTGGGTTATCTTCCGCCCACATGTGCATATTATGTGTATTAAAGATTCCTTGTCTTGTAAATATGGCCTCATCTGTCCAAAGGATCTTTTTAAAGAAATGATACTGCTCAATATCGCTATTGAGCAACCATCTACAGAACTGAACACGAGGAGCGAAGTCTTGAGCTTCAAGTGCTTGTACAGGCGTGATGTGGTACGGATGAAACTTGTTTCTATGAAGAATATCCAACACTTTCCACTGTGAAACATTTAGTTGAGCAGCAATTGCCCTACTACTACTCTCTGGGTTTTCTTGAAAGGTATTTAGAATCAATTCTTCAACACCTACATCATAATTAACTGGACCTACCTCAGAAGACTTTCTTTGAACTTTTCCAGTTTCCAATAACCTCTGGTGAAGTATAGTGAACACCTGTGGGCTGGGAGCTTTTCGATCTGGGTACCTTAAACTGTACTATCTTTGCGCAGCAAGTGCATTGCCGTTACAAAATCCATAAACAAAGTGCATTTCTGCATATTCTCTTGTAGTGAACTCCATGATGCTACAGAACTCAATAGCTTACACACAGACCGGTCTAAAGAGTAAACAGATAATGGATTCCAGTTTTCCTCGTGATAAGGTTGCTTTAAAAGAAACTAACTTTTGTTAAACTAAGCAGGTAGTGGAATTTCCCAGTCATTAAGGACAACAGACAAAACTATTGCTAAGGTTGGAGTGTATGCCGGATCTAAGAATTGTGATAAAACCCCATTCGTCCCTGATTTACATGTGTTTTTAATCACATAACGTTATTTGAATGTCCAGTCCTAGTTGCTGGCTAGTAAGATAGTCTTACAATTTTTTAACCACTCTGTGTTTCTTTCTATTCAAATAATAATAAAAAATGGAACATTGTACGATAATACAAACAAAAGCATATCACTGGAACAAACATTAAATTGTGCAGTTTTCTGTATAGCTTGACACATTATATCCGTTACCACAATTTAGTACCTACGCGTAAAACATTGTTTAAAATTTTACAAAAATATGATTTTTTTTACTTTAACGCATAATTTTAAATACCAACCTTAATTTACGCATCTTACTAGCTCATTATTCTTGTTGAAAATTTAATGTAGATTTCAAAAATGGTGTTACAACTTAAAAAAATATTATCTTTTGAGTAAGTAATAAAGCTTTTTTTATGGTTAGGTCCACGATTAAAAAAAAACTTAAATTTGAGCATACCACACTAACCATTTGGCGTGTAAAACTGAAATTTGCGTTCTTAAGTAGCCCCAAGCATGTAGTTTAAGCCCTTAAATTTTTAAACACCACGTACCATTCAACCTGTAGTTATATTCAGAGCAATATTTACAGCAAGAATACAATCTATTTTGATTTAATTGCAATAGTGTACACATGTCTAATACTTTTACAATATTTACGTGGCAGTGGCCAGCTGTGTGAATGGCAGCTGCTACTGGCAATTATTTAATATTATATTTTACATATTTTTAATTTTTTTCAATTAGTTATTATTGTTTTATATGAATTTTTAATCTGTTACTCTATTTGTCTGTTGTTTTAGTAAAACATTTACGGTTGGAATCTTATTTAGTTTAGGCCCAGCTTAGAGCATTTAAATTTTTTTAAACTGTTTTAAAATGTTTTTGTATGTGCTTACATATCAGTTTTATATATAATACACATTAGGATTATTAATGTTATAACAGTATGACCATTTTTAGGTTTTACATAGGCTTAGCATATGTATTGCTAATTTTGACGTAAATGTAATTTTTGTAGTATTTTAGTTATAAATTAATAAAACACACAAATGATGACATTTTCTGCTTAAACTTTATTAATTTGTTCACTATTAAATTCTTAACAAAATGAGATATAACAAAAAATGTAGGAAATAAATGTGTATTTAGTTATTATGTCCCAAAATTAAAGAATGTCCTAACTTTTTTCTTTTCTTTTAACATTTGTAAAAAGGTTTTAATTAGAGTAATATACTAGTTGTATATTAAATTAAAGATATATTTTTCATGAGCAAAACAGTGAAAACAGAACTGATTTATCTTACAATCCTTTATGTGTGCCTATGTAAAAAGTGGTAAATTGCACTGGCGGTTTATTGATGTATAATGCGCTGAGTGCCTGGTGGTTGAGTGACAAACTTGCCCGAGTAATTCTAGCGGTAAAATAGCATCATTTGACTCAATTTGGGTAAAATAGTTAATTTTGTTATTATATAAGATCATTAGTCATTTGTCATAAGATCATTTGTTATTATATAAGCTAAATTAGTCAAAACACATCCTAACTAAATAAATGCATTTGATTGTGATTATAAATGTTTTAAGTTTGAATTTATTATTCTAATAAGATTCTTACCGTAACAATGACATAAGTAGGGGCTACGCCATCACACTGCCTGTGGAAAGCCTCAGCTGAGTACCCGTGACTAGATGCCCTGTAAACGAGCCGCCACACCTGCTTGTTTGACCCATACCATTGGTTTAACAGACGCTGGTATGATGTCTTTTCCTACATCATACAATTAGCTTCAGGAACTAAGTTGTGTTTATTCAGTAGTTTTGGGAGGGTTTAACCCCCCACTATTTTAAGCTAATCGTCAATTGTAAGCAGAGCAACTTAAATACTTTAATTTAATTGTAATTTTAATACTTTATTGCATTCATTAACTTATTTTTATGACAATAAATTCAAAAATTTCAAACTTGTTTTTTATAAAGACAATTGTTTCCCTCATTTTGAATATTTTTTAATTACATCTGTTACTCCTACTGTGACAGTAAACAACAAGTTACTGTTCCAGTAGGTTTTCAGCTATCTCTAAATCTAAGAAATAGTTTCATAATTGTATTTTAACTACACTACTATGAGTTTAGCTGTTTTCGTTATGTGTTTACAACCTGCGAAACATCATATTTTTAACAGCTGTCTATTGTTTACTACCAAAAGTAACATTGTTTACAACCGAAAATTTTCCACAGTCAACAACACCTGTTTTTATTCCGTAGTGTAGTGAAAAGTATCGTTCAAAACTCGAGTGAAAGTGTTTTTTATGTTCTCGACCATTCGAAGAGCTCGACAAGTCTCGCACTTCAAACATATGGTCTCGAACATGCAAAACCCCACTTTCCACTCCTGTTATGAACTATACTATGTTATTTCCAATGTTTTTTTTTTTGTTTTTTTTTGTTACATTGTTTCAAACTGATCATACCAAATTAAAATACAAAAATAGATTTAGACAGAAACTTTTAAGATTAGAAAAATATTAATGTAGTTATTATTTTTCTAATAACTACATTAATATTTTTGTTAAATATGTGTGTTAAATATAATAAATATAATATAAAAAGTAATAATTATACACATATTTTACACCAGTGACAGAGTTCACAGAAGCAGTTGCAATGTGGTTGTTTCCAAAATGTTCAGTACCTTCAAAATTCGTCATAATTTTTTGAAAATTAAATAAAAATTTTCTTGCCTTAAGTGTGGAAATAACAAGTTCTTTAAAATGCTTTCAGTTAATTTTAACAATCTGAGTGGAGTAAACAGAATTTGCCTCCTTTCAAGATGATTTTTTGTACATGTTACTGTAAAGTTTAATTTGCTAAAGGTAAGCAGCATTTGAAATGTCATGGACAGTGTAAGACTTTGGGGTGAAATGGTGTAGAGAGTCCATCTGATTACATGGCAGAAAACTCATTCTAGCCCTCCAAAGAGAAACAAAAAACTTAATTCTTAACAAAAGACATATCATAACCTCATACTCACTCATTTCAGTAGTACTTTTCACTAATAATTTCTATCTTTTCATTCTAGGCTTTTAACTACAGATATAATCTACATAACAATTTTATCATGTATACCTCACGATCTAAGATACTTTTTTGAAAATTACTTTTCATATACTGGCACCAGGATATGACTCTATGTTACATACTAGTCAGCATTAGACAAGAGAGAGTGTAGGTTTAGAGAATGACAGTTCAAGTCACTTGGTTTAGTTTATGAAAGAAGTAAAGGATTTCCAGTTGTTTGAAGTAGATTTACAGCTAAAGGCTTTTTCCAATTTTGTTTTCATCTTTTAATTGTTTTGAACAATCTTCAATGTAATTGTAGTAATATATCAGGAAATTCTATGCGGATATAAAAAAAGTTCATCTTATTTTACCAGGCGAAGTTAGGGCTAAGAAACCCTCTCTAACACTTAACCTGGGGACCAATGGCTTTACGTGACTTCCGAACCACAGGAGGGGCAGGGCAAAATCTATTAACGGTCACATCGGGAATCGAATCCGGACCAGTAGCGTGGCAAGCCAGCGCCTTAGCCCTTATCTATGGCCGCTCAAAAAATATCAAACTTTTGTAAAAGGAGTATTGAGCTTATCAAAGTAATATAAGTAACAAAATGTAATTTAAGTGGAATATTTATAATAATTTCAGATACAATTATTTATTTTTGTACTAGTTTTTTACTTGTGCTTAGCCTTCAGATCATAATAAAAACTTATAAATGTTTTAATTATGCTGTGTTTAAATAATTAAATTGTACGTATCAGTATGCTTTGCATTTTAACAGTAAAAAATCGGAATACAAACTTCCCTAATAGTTTATATTAAGAGTACAAAGTAATTTTAAATTATATAATTAAAAAAACAATGGCCATAGCAATGATATAGTTAATTTAGAAACTATGGGGGCTGAATTGTAACACGATTTGAAAGTCACATAAAGTTTTCTCATGTCTATTTACATTTTTATAAGGAGAGGCTAATCTTATTGATCTTACTCTGCCCATTTCCTATAAACTATTGGGGCACTTATTCAGAGCACAAGTAGAACATTACTGATAAATACTTCTAACCCAGGCCAGATGTAAAACTACGCTATTGCTAAACTAAGCTCAAAGTCCTGACTCCTTAGACTGCTTGGCTACTGGCTAACCCTATACCCATTTGAATAGAATTAAGTTACCATTTTTTATAAAAATAAACTGTAATCTTGTTTTTCATGAAAAGCGAACACAGGAAACATTACCGACAGACAGATAGATAGACCCTCTTGAAATGGAGATAAACCTCCCTATTATCTGGTGTAAGAAACACAAAGTATGTACACCATTCTAAGTAACAGACAAACATATTATTTTATTTATATAGATTTAACAGTAAATAAAAAAAAAACATAAAATTATAAAAGTACAGAAGTGATCTGAAATGAGTGAGTTTGATGTATTTGTTTTTAATATTTGACAAATTAGTTAACTGACTCTGGTAATACTAATTAACCATACAATTCCTAAAATACAAAACTCATTTACACTTAGATTGTTTAAGAAATAAAGATAAAATAAGAGTAATGTAATAAAAGTATTTCATTTAACCTGAATAAGAATCTGTGAGCCAGGAAAGAGCTTCAGTGAAACTCTAGGCTGAAGACGTTTGTCCTCTGAACGTTCACGGAACTTGTTGGGTAAGGCTGCATAGCGGTATCTTTCTAATGAAAGCTCCATTGGGACTGCACCTGTCGGCTCCACTTCCTCCGCAAATACTTGGCTATCTGCGTAGGTTAAAAGATAGTACAGTTTTACTAAAGTATATGAAACTAAAAATTAAATCCTTCATTTAATAAGTGTTGAAACTCATTATTTACTGATTAAAATAGCAACCATATAAATCAACTAACTTACCAATTTAAAAAGTTAAAAGAATATGTTATTGTTTATTAGCTAAAAATTAATACATGTCAGATTAACAAAAAGATTGTACATTAGCACAGAAAAGATCAGGGTGATAGTTGTAGGAAGAAATGGAAATCTGGGTGAAGAAAAAAATATAGAAGGAAGAGAACTTACATTTTACTTAAGTGTAAACACTTGGTGTGTGATTAGAGAGTGCCAAGCAAAGCTAAGTTAATTATGTATACGAAATGTTTTGTCCCTGCAGTTAAATATACAGCTGAGTCTTGTAAGATGAGGGAAACTTTATTATTCGATGAGGGAAACGCTACTAAGGTTTCATAAATAAAATCAAATAATGATGAACAATTTATTTTAAAATTTTATAATTAAACCTGGGTTAAAACTGTGAAGCACCTTTGGACTTGACAACAATTTAAAATGCTTTACTTCCGAAACACTTCCTTATAAACAACATTTGCTGTGTGACCCTCTGGCTGAAGAATTGTCAGACTGTCTGAAAAGCTCACTTTGGAGCAGGCCACGTATAATTGGCCATGGAGGAAGCAATCTTCTTTTAGGTTTACTTCGACTTGCTTCAAATACTGTCCGACAACAATAAGACTATGGAGAGGTTCAGGTCGTATTTCTAGGCAATTTAGATCAACCTTTCCACTGCTGCAACACATACATTTGGATTCTCCTTTCCATTTCAGTGCCTTACAGTAATTACAGACTATTCATTTGTCCAATTTTAGTATTCTCATCTGATTCAGAGCATATAGTCAAATCATATTGGTATCCAGAATTCTTTAGATGCCAACACTTTTCTTTTACGTTGAAAGGGTTTTTTGTGGGTTTTATTATTCTTTGACACAGAGGCTCTGTGCAATTCGGGATTTTCCTGCGTGTATTTTGCAACCGCAGCTCTGTTACTTCCAAGTTCAATTTTTTGTACTTTGCTGAAGCCTCACGCAGTTGTTTTAAACGTTGTGCATCACTAAATCTTCCTTGGCGCTTAGCTCTTCTTTTTCTCTTGAATAACATAATTTCTTCTCATAATAATATTTAGGCTATTATCTTCAGGTTTAGAGTTTTTGTTTTGATTTTGCATTGCTTGAAGGTCTCCTTGTACTTCTGAAACACATTCAAGCTTAATGGTAGTAATTTTGGAAGTATCAATGTCTTGTGAAGATATCTTCCACTTAGATCGTTTTAATTTAGGCTCAAGTTTATTTTCAGGAACATGACTACCAAAACTGGAAGTTTTACTTACAATGTGCTGTGAAATTGTCCTTCAATTACCCTTTGCTTTTGTCACACCTTTAGTTAGGCCTGTGTTCTCAGAGGTTTTAATGATTTTTCCGACCTCCATTGGTTGTAAAGATGAGCATTTTTTTTATTCTACTAATAAACTTGCATGTGTCGGCACTGGTGGCGCAGTGCTGTAACCTAGCTACTTGGGGACAAAGTGTTTGGGAGATTGTAGGCGATAAGTTGGATGCTCGGTCCTTTTAATACTGACATGGCGTCCGCTCAGTGGTTGCTATCGGCGTGGACACTACTAGAGAAGTCTGAGGTGTCCATGTTGGGTGGTAGTCATTGTGCGGATGTTGTGTGGGGGAGATAACTGAGTATCAGGCTTGTCAATTAGCTGAAAATCAGACCAGCACTACGTGGTTCGGATTCCACGTAAAGCTGTAGGTGCCTTAGTTGCCCCGGCTGTTGGGCTATCAATAAATTGCCCTTTCTGAGGAACAGTTGAACTCAGTTAGTAACCAGACTACACTCATATAATCATTCATATTCGCCTTAAAATACCAACAACCTTGTGTCGGCGTCTCATATGTAAGAATTGTGTCTTAAGCGAGTATTTGGTGTTAGTTACCGGTTCATAAGCAACAAAATACTCACCACTCAATTGACCAGTGAACTTAAGATTGTAAACTGAGGCCCCTTCTTGACCAAATTTATATAGTAATTTGGCAGTCACGGTATACTTAAAATACACAACTAAGCATTTCTGATGCAGCAATCAGTTCACGAAATGAACCACATATAGAGGGTTTCATCATCTCACGACGATAGTGATCAGGAGATGTAAAGTTTTCACCAGTGACATCGTGGGTCCACACTTTAAGTCTTTCCCAGTTAGCTAAAACATAATCAACCACTCTTCTTCTCATATAATAAAAACTACTATCACTCGAATTACGTCCATGAACAAAAAATAATCAGTTGCGTGAAACAGGCATGAACCGTCCAGAAGCATGGGAACTACACGAACAGCAGTTTCTGAATGTTCATGATCACTCAATGCTATATCCATTTCAAAATAACTTATATAAAACAAATTGATAAATAAATAACTGATACAAAACTAAATCTATAAATATAAGCAGACAAAGAAAACACAACTTAAAATTAATATAAACACGTAGTGAATATTGAATGGTTACTCCTAATATTTTGTTGAATAACTAAAAACATATGAGTAAATAAACCATTAAAAACAGCTGTTACAGTAGTTTCCTCTTTAAAAATAAATCGGATGATTTCATAACACTACCTACTTTTAATGTAAATATTCTTTTTTTAACTGTTTAATTTTTGTATTTAATTCTTTCAATTAATTTTTTGCCATAAGCATAATGTATTAACTTTGAAGGCTTGTGGGACGGAGCGCTATTGAGATGCCGGCTTGAAAACTGCTTAGTTGTCCTATTTAAGACTAAAGAAACAGTGTACAAAATGTCAGCTCTTTACCTACATGGTAAGTTGGAAAATAAGTGATAAGTCATCCTGGGCTTTGCCTTTTATAGAGGGGACACCACTGCACGCTTTACGTGCCAACACCAACGCTCGCTGCGCTCGATATACCTCAACATGCAATTTTGACAACAAATAATAGTCGATTAACTGTATAAACTAAAATCACAATATTAAATTTATTTACAATTTTAGGTTCGGTTAAAGGGCACTAGGCCAGGAATTAGTATATTGGAGAGATAGGACATCAGC
>JAQJVL010003298.1:0-64312 GCA_035578905.1 Stictocephala bisonia
TCTCTCCAAGAGTTCCCTCAGTGGCAGACATCATTTCATAGCATGAACTAACTATTTACAATATTACAACAAAAAAACTATTTGACATTAAGACTGTTCTCTATGAATATGTGTAATATAGAATTGTTGATTTGGACTGTTTAGTAAAAGAGCATTTTTCCCCCTTTTTTAGGTACAGGCAAGTCTAAGAAACTAGCCAAGCGACAGGCAGCAAACAAGATGTGGAACAAGTTAAAGGAGATTAACATTGAAAGCAATAATATTTCTTTTAGCCTGGATGATGACGATGAGGTTAATATATTTTAATTGCACTTCATTTATGTATGTTTAAGTTTTCTTTACTAATCACATGTGTTCAGCATTCCTTGGACTTGGTTATTGTTAAGGAACCAAGAATTAATACATTATGTAATTGTGGTCAACTCTGTGTGTGTTTAGTCAGTATTGGTAGGTATCAAATAGGGATGGACGAGTCTCGAAATTTCGGGAATTCCCCGGGAAATTATAATTCTCGTCCTGCGAGAAGGAAATTTTGTTACGATCGGGAATTCCATTCGAGAGATTTTCTAAGATGTAACCAACTAAATAGTTCGATCTCAACAACACGGTTATAATTGACATTCATGGTCAAGTTCGGATTTTTTCAATCAATATAAATTAAAATGAAAGGTTATTAAAATTATGATAGGCTTGTGTCTCGATTACCGTGGAATGTAATTTATTGCTTATAGTGTGGCAGTGAAGTTACGTAGTGACTGACAGTTGGAGTCGACAGTTGGGGTCGAACGTAGATGTGACGTTCTCACGACCCGTTCATTTGACAAGGCTCATCTAAGTGAACGAGATATCCGGATCGCGATGCTCAGAAAAAACTATTAAAGTCGAACAAGTTACCGAGATCTATGATCCAACTAAACAAATCTAGTATAGGACAGAACTGTTGACCGAAACCCAAATAATAATGAACGAAAACTGAGTGGGCCTATATTCCAATGTTTGTGTGTGTCAGTAACGTAAAATCATTGAATCAAACTGCTCCCGAGAACAGGTCACTTTACTGTCCAACAAAACGAAAACAATAAATCTTCCTTCCCATGGCAAAAGTCCATTTCTCTCATGTACAGTACATACAATGAACCGTTCTGCTCGTTTCCGAATTGAAATTATCGTATATTTCCCGTGAGGTGATTGTGATCCGTTTTGGTGTTTACTCTGAGTAGGGAATCATCCAATGATTTGACAGAAGAAAATATTGTATCGTATCATATAAAATATCGTGATGGCGTTCAAGTACCGTGCGACGTAACAATATTTATTTATTTTCAATTGAATAAAAAATAAGTAGATATATCCGTAGCGATTGTCAATTAATAATTTGTTTGTGAACACTTTAGATCGCCAAATGTGCATGTAACATTTGCAGGGATACGATATTTTCTTCTGTCAAACTGTCGTTCGGTTTCCTGACTAGATTAGAAAGTAACACAGATGGAGTGTAAAATGTATTACAATACGATAATTTTGATTTGTAAACTCAGTGAACGGTTCCCTGATCATAATTGTTTCTACTACGTCGATGTTAATTGCAAAACAATTCAATCCAAATCTCTTCTGATTATAAAACGGACGGATTTAGCAATAAGGAACATAATTTTTATTGAACCGAAAGTTTATCATACTTCATGTGTATATTTCATAAATTTATAATTTAGCTGCACAAATCTACTTTGTATCACCAGTTGCCAGTTGGCATTTAGCTGATATTTCGGATTGCATCTCCTCTGGCTAGGCATACATTTGCCGATTACGTATACTGTACCTTTGTCATTCCAATACGTCAGAAATTCCTCGTGATGAAAAGATTATCTTTCTATGTATCGAAGTAGTTTCGAGTTGCACACATTCATTACCAATCATAATTTATTATAAATAATTGATCGTAAACTACTTTTAAATTTATATTTAGGTGCACAATTATTAAATTATTACTATCGATCCATTAAACTACCGGTATTTTGGCATCTAGATTTACAAATTTGATTATATTTCACAGCTTATTTCCGGTTTATTATAACCATTATTATATTACTGAATAAAATAACTACAGATCCATTTTTTATGGCGTATACAAAAACAATTTTTATTTTGAAAAGCGACAATTTTGAAAGCAATCGACTGTGTTTGGCGATGATGACGCCTGAATCGTAGAATCAAAAGCTTCGCTACCGTGATCGGAACTACCAGATCGACCATCTGTGTGATTAGTTGACAATCACAGAGAAGAAATAGAGGTTGCTTTCTTATGACTACAGCGGCAGCTATTATTAGAATTAAAACAAATGCACATCTCTACAATAGTCAATACACGTGCAGTAATAATTACTAAGTTTATCCGTGAGGATTTGGGGGGGGGGGGGAATAAGGAAGGGACTGCCAAGATGCTGGCTCTGTGTGCAACTTCAGTTCCTAGTTATAATTTAGTTCAGTTAATTAATTAATGAATTCATCCATGTCTAGTTTTTATGATGATTTTAATTAAAATTGGCATGTAATATGTAACTACCATTCTTTTATTTCGCTTGTTACAATTTTAATTCAGTTATATCAAATAAGATTGCTTTGTTTATTAAGTGTGTAATCTGTTATTGTTTAGTCTAAACAGGTTTGATTTTTTTTCTGTTTTGTGGTTAGCAGGCAAAAAATAAAAAAGATTTAATAAAATAAGTACATAAATGTGCCTTAACATTAATGGTTGAATTTCCTACTAGATCACGTACTAATTAATTATTATTACTATAAAATGATTTGGTTTATTTGTTTTATCTACTAAGTTTGAAAATTAATGTATGATAAGCTGGGAAAAATTCCCTCTGAAAATTTCTCGAAATTTGGGAGGAAATTAATTTTCCTCCCGTTTCCCTCCCGAAATTTGGGAGGAAATTAATTTCCCTCTCGTTTCCCTCCCGAACCTAAAAATCTCCTCTCGTCCATCCCTAGTATCAAATGAAGCTAAAACATTGATTTAAGTAAAATTATGTTGTAGTCATCTGTATAATATGTGAGGCGGAAAGTGAAAAAGGACCTCTTGTTGGCAAAGTAAAATGTTAAGTATTTACAAAACTACAGATTTTGGTACAAATTATCAATATTCGGTTTTTTATCGATTATCAAACTGGTTTGTATAGAACAGGCCTGTATCGGTTATAAAGTCGAGTCGAAGCAATTAAACATCAAATAAAATTGATTTAGATGTCAGTGTTTGGCCCAAGAACGGGACCACTGGTCGTTATGGCAAAATAACTTGGGCCTGAAAAGAGGTTCCTTTTAAAAAACACACTAGAAAAGAAACATTACTTTAAAAACTAACCTCCTCTGAATTCTAGCGCCGGTTTAGAGAACTGCGGCAAACGTTGCCTAAATGCAGGACAGTTTCTTGTATGTTTAAAACCATCGCGACAACAGGTATCTTTTTTAAAGCAGTATTGGCAGTGAAACAGCTGTTTCACTACCAATCAGTTGTGACTTCATCACTTTTAGAATTGTACTCAAGTAGATCGACTTGCAGTTTATTTTATATTGATAAAATTCCATTTAAAATAATTTAGAAGAAATAAAAGTAATAAAAACGTCTTAAATGCAACTAATGTCTTGTCTGAGAAAAGGGACCTTTTGTCGTTATAGGAAATAACATGAGGTCGACAAGACGTCCCTTTTCAAATTTTTAGTTTTGTGTTGCATTACTTTATGAAAACGAGATTTTAATGAATTCTGCCTGTGTTTCAGAATAACTCTGACTGTTATTATGAAAAAGGAAGTGTTTAGCTTTGTTTTGACGTTTAATCTTTCTTATATATAAAAAATGTGTGTTCTATGTGTGTTTTTAAAGTTTTAAAACTCGTTTTTCTCAAATTGCTGCTTTCAATTTGTGAAACTTTAAACGTTTATTACTTAAAGAAATAAAACCATAGATAAGTGAAATCTACACCAACTTGTTCATAATTTTATGCTTAATTCAAAAATACCAATAACTCAAAATTAATAATTGCCGACAAGAGGTCCCTTAACACTTTCCACTTCACATAATATGTTATGATAGACAGAAACAATATGGCCAAGTGATAAATACACCATAGCACATCCCTAACAGTAAAACATAAGAATTTTATTTTATTGTTCTATTGTTTTGAAATAAATGTTGGCACTTGTGGCGCAGTGCTGTAACCCAGCTACTTGGGGACAAAGTGTTAAGGAGATTGTAGGCAATGGGTAATATGCTTGGTCCTCATAATACCAACATGGTGTCCGCTCAATGGTTGCTATCGACGTGGACACTACTAGAAAAGTCTGGAGTGCCGGTGTTAGATGGTATAGTCAATGTCCGTATGTTTTGTACCTAGGGAAGGTAATTGAGTATTAGACTTGTCAAGTAGCTGAAAATCAGAAAATACTCCCTTGGTTCAGATTCCATGTAAAGTTGTAGGTCCTTTAGTTGGCCTAACTATTGGGCTATTAATAAATGACTCTTTCCAAGGAACAGTTGACCTATAGCCAGGCCACTCGGTTTTCGGTACTGTGAAAAAGAAAATAAATTTATCTCACATTCTGAATGTAATTATTGTTATAGTTTCATTGTACATGTGAAGAAATAAGTAGGACTATTATAGAGTGTAAAAGGTATAAAAGTTGGAGGGGATAGCATGCAGGGATGCGTGTCGTACCGGCTCCGGTTTTTGTCTAAAATCTAAAGGGTTTAAATGTACCTAGATTTGTGAATTTCTGCACAAGTACATTTTAAGTGGTTATACAGGCCGTCCGGGTTTGCCTGTACAGGTCTCGTACAACATGGGGAAAGAGGCAGCACTACAAAGGCATGTTGTCGAAAATGAAATTTTAAGCTACGACGCCTACACAGGTCACGGGCCGTTGGAACGGTCCTGTCTGATGATACACAGGCGAGTCGCGGAAACACACTATTCGTGTACCGACATCGGGTCGCCTGATGTCTGCGAAAAAACTATCTGTGGGAATGGGGCTTTAATATGTTACACTGTACTGCAGTTTAATTTTAGTAATGTTGATAATTAATTTTTGTGCTAATTACATAATGTATAAGCTTATATTTTACATTAAAACTAGGCCTACTGTAATAAAAGGGTAGTTGTGACCTGCCATATATACATTCTGAAATATGTCTTTTGTCTAACCTTTTCATTCTCATTTTGTTAATCAATAAGTACTATACAGCATTTAAATTTAACTTGCATAAGCACTAATAATAAGTTTCCAGCGATATAAGTGTGTTTCGGTGAATTCTCTATAATCCGTCTATTTTCCAATCCGTCACGGTCACGGTCCCGGCCCCTGAAGGAAAATAGGGTTTCTACTGTAATAGTTTTGAATTTAATTATCACGGTTATCAATAAAAATATATTTGTGAGATATTGATTTTCGGTAATTAATAATTGTAATTGACTATAAATGAATAACATAATGTATGTACATGGTAGTACATAATATTACTATTAATTAAGTTAAATAGACATTTATGTAACTATGTCGATTTGGGGTCAGGAAAATGTTGTATGAAATCACGGATCGGTCAGGGAAAAAACAGGGAATTTGTTTAAGGAAGTATACTGGACACACTTTATTATAGAGCGTAAAAGGTATGAGTTTATTTATTTAGAAATGTTTTTAATCTAAATCACGAAATTAACAGAACCACTGAATAGAGTTTTGAGAAATTTGGAGGAAAGATAGCTTTTTTAACATATAAACCTACTAAGGAAGGATTTCTCTAAGTGCCATTCCTAAGGGATAGAAACAACCCCTCAACGTTACCTTTTTCCACATGAGGCAATAATTAAATAATTTATTTGAAGAAGCTGATAAAAAAAGCATAAACTTGACACAAAAGCTTGGGCAATGTAGTTTTCACTGTGAATTGTTTTAAGGCCATTTATACTAATTCTCATATGATTGCACTACTTTACATGCCCTTAAGTAGACTTAGAGTTTCATAGATTATAAAACTTATGTTATCTATTAGAATGGCATCAGGCTTAGCTCTATATTGATGTGATGGGTTTGAGAGAACTAGGGAAGTAAGGGTAAGCAAGTGTATAGAACTAGGAGCGTGTGATACATCGAAAAATCAGGACTAGTCAAATGTTGATACATTGAAAGTAACACGAAGGAAACTAGGTCAGCTGCAGTGGTCTGCCAGCCTCGATCCACTTTCACCGTTGCTCTGACCTACTTACCGCGTAGGAGTGTGGGGGGAAGGGGTCAGCTTGTTGGTTTCTGTATAAAAACCCAAATCTGTTATTTATATGACCTGAATATAAAAAAACTGTTTACACCCAAAATAAAGAGCCATTACACACACACCTTACCAACTTTCAGAAAGAAAAAAAATTGTTTTGTACTCTCTCTAATAGGAAACAAGTAATTGTAGTAATCCTACAGTGCTATAACGCAGACTAGAGATTATTAACAAAACAAAGTTTTATGCTGCGTTAGAACTATTAACAAACTATGTGCATTAAAATCTAAATAAATTCCTATCTCACACATCTCAAATGCCTAACAATATATATATATATATATATATATATATATATATATATATATACATTTCTCAAAATAAATGCTCGTCTTATAAATTACAATTTGGCTCCTATGTCTAATAATACGCAATTTCCAAGATAAGAATCTAAAAAAAAAATCTATCAATATTCTATTAGCTACTTCAAACATTCTTTTTTGGAATATTTATTCTATGCCAGACTTCATCTGCTCCTATTTATCGTACACAATGATTTAGATTTGTCCTCCTTATCTCTCTATTTCTCTTTAAAGCTGCCTGAACCTTGGTCAGCTCTAAGGAAGAAAGTTCAATGAAGGTCGTCTGGGAGTCTGTCGTCAGGGTTACTTCATTATTCTCCATTCCCAAATGTCCATCGAATGTTAAACTGAACAATGGAGATGCCGGGCCTTCCACTAGCTAACTTGTCTCGACTGGGGCTTCTTGGGTTGTGTCACCTGGAAGGATATCCCCATCTGCTTTAAGGAGACTCATCCGAGTGGGGTGGTTTTTCATTTGAGAGAAGATTTCAAATTTTGGAAGTTCAACGTTTAGGAAATCCTTCAAATTTTGACTTTGAGCCTCGTTTAATGGAAGTACAGCCTTTTTGGAACGATATTATTTTCGTCTTGATCTTTTTGTGGGCTCTCATTGACAGTAGGTACGTTTATGGTTATTAAATTCCATTTGATTAGATCCTTAATTCTAATTACTATTTCACTTCTCAGAGAAAGTAGATAAATTGCATCAAAACTGACCAGTGAATCATTTAATTATGTAATCTAACCATTTTTGCTATTCGTTGGAGGGTTTTACGGATTTTATCTTTTGGGACTCAGATGACCTCCCTTCCATTGAGTCCTTGTGCTGTTTCTCCATTGGCAACCACAATCGTAAGTTTTTACTCCATCTCTTTTACAATATAAGCATTTCAGCTTCTTAGGCAATCGGCATTCCTGATACAAGTGTCCTCGTCGACCACAATTCCAACATAAAAATGGTGTCTTATCCGTCTCTTCAGCGAAGGTAACTTTTGGCTTTGGCTGGTCGCTTTGTTGAGTGGTGTCCATCTCAGATTTAGTCTGGACGAAGTGTTGTGTCTGCGTCCATCAATCTCGTGGTTTCTCTGAATTTGGCTGAAAACACGTATTTATTTCTCTTGGGATGACACAAGCTGTTGTGGAAGTGTTTGTCCCTTCTCTTGGGTGGGTGATAGTCTGTCTCTGAAACTAAAGTCATCTCTGGTGGTGGTGGAGGTCTAAACAAAGTTTTCTCTCGGATGTAGCTCTCTACGTGTTCTGCTTGTTGAAGCATCTGTTCAAACAAGAAGCCGTCTTTGCATCGTGACCTTGTACTCAGGTTTCATGTTGGAAAACAAAATGTCTAACTGTTCCTGAAGTGACAGATTTATCTTTCTTCGCATCAGTGTGGTGAGAACTATTACGAAGTTCTTGGGTGGTTCACCTTCATCTTGTGTACGACGTTGAATTTCTTCGTCCAAATTCCGTTGGTAACCAGGAGGGAGAAACATTAATTCAAAACTTCATCGAAAGTCATTATAATTGTTCCAAGAATCCTTACAATTTCGGTACTATAACAATGCGGTACTTGTAAATAGTTCGGGGAGTGCTTTTAAGACGTCATCTCGGTGAATCTCATATGTTAACATGAGTTCCTCTAGTAGCTCTAGAAAGGATGTTGGGTCCTGATGGCCATCAAAATGTATATTCCTTTTCCTGACCATATTGCAGAGCGCAGAATATTCGAGAATGGGTTTATTAGTTTCTAATAGTATACCTCCCTCTGATGAGACACCCGGCCTGGATAGCGATAAAGTTGGTCGAGTAGTCGTACTATATACTTCGCCTCCCATGCGATAATGAAGAGGAAATGGGTTGTCTGATTTCAGAACTGTTTCAAAATTCACTTCAGTTGTATTTATCTTTGAACACCATCTTAAGTCCATTATAGCCTTGCATATTGACTCACCACCAGCTTTTGGTGGTAGGTTAAAAACTTCTCTTCATCATCAGTAGCGTCCCTTTGTTCAACATACATATTATTTTGGAGATGGGAAAATTCCGCTTTATCTGTGCTTTGTAAATTCGAGTCTGCTTCCTTTCTCCACGACATATTCCTCCAAAACTTTGAGGAAGTCTTCCTCAACTGTTCAAAACGTTGATCAATATCTAGTTCGTATTTTCCATCTCCTGCTGTAATTCTTCTCGTTTTAGTTTGTATATCCAACTAGTTCGGATCCCGTGATTCGGAAGTCACGTAAAGCACGTTGGTCCCAGGTTAAGTGTTAGAGAGGGCTCCTTAGCCCTAACTTCGCCTGATAAAATAAGACAAACTTTAGTTCGTGAGTTGCCTTCAGATGGAGATGCTACATAGCTGGCAGCCTTTTATTGAGTAACTACTAGCAGTTCGTTCAGGATTTCCGGTAGCACTCGTTATAATTGTTGGCGTATTTATGGTAACCAATGGTGTTGGCTTTACTTTGATAGAACCAGTACCCTGGGACTGTTGATGGGCTCCCTGCTTTTGTTTTGGTGGTAAGTCAGCATAAAATATGGGCCACATGGGCCGAAACCACAAGCTCAAGAATTTTCTTAACAATCTCATTTTGTCTTAAGAATATATATTTTTTCGAGTTACTTTCGTTTTAACTCAATTTTTACGGCCTTACGCTGTATTTCGTACTGTCTACAACAGAGTCTCTGTTTGGGTGCCATTTGTGAAGTCGTTTTGTCAGGGTCGATTATTTTATGTATGAATGCTGTTTATTTTTCCCTTAAATAAATGCCTTTCGATTTTATTCGCTAGATGCCTAGGGAGGTAATTCCAAGATTCAGTAATCGAGTATACACACAACGGATTCACTTTGAACGAATTGGACTCAGTAAATGCCTTAGGTGAACAATTCACCCTCACAGGCCTCACATCATCGTCCAAACCTAAGCTACCTAAAATCTTTTTCCGAACAGAGTTGTTTCACCCCGTTGTCTCCTTAAATCGACGTTGAAACGCAAAGAGCCCTCAGTGCTATAACCCAGAGCAGAGCTACTTAAATGAACAAATATTAAAACAGTTTAGCCTACAGTGGTATAATGGAGAGCAGAGCTATTTAATTTACGCAAAATGTCTGGTTGAATAAGCCCACAGTGCTATAATGCAGTCGGAACTCAATAATTAGACAAAGTTAATAATTAAATATTTTCGAACCCATAGTAATGTATAATGTAGAGCGGAGCTATTTATTTTAGGTTAAAGACCACGATGCTATAACGCAGAGCGGGGCTATTTAATTTATGCGGAATGTCTGGTTGAATAGTTTAAGCTCATAGTTCTATAACGCAGAGCAGGGCTAAAAAATTACACAAAATTAATAGTTAAATAGTTTTGAGCCTACAGTGCTATAACGCAGAGCGGAGCTATTTATTTTAGGTTAAAGCCCACAGTGCAGTAACACAGATCAGGGCTGTACAAATTACGTAAAATGACAAATTTAACAGTTTAACCCACAGTGCTATAAACGCAGAGCGGGGCTTAGATAATTTAAGGAAAATGACTAGTTCAATAGTTTAAACCCACAGTGTTATAATGCAGAGCGGAGCAATTTATTTTATGTGAGTTGACAAATGGAATGGTTTATGCCTACAGTGCTATAACGCAGAGCGGAGCTATTTATTTTAGGTTAAAGCCCTCAGTGCAGTAACACAGATCAGGGCTGTACAAATTACGTAAAATGACAAATTTAACAGTTTAACCCACAGTGCTATAAACGCAGAGCGGGGCTTAGATAATTTAAGGAAAATGACTAGTTCAATAGTTTAAACCCACAGTGTTATAATGCAGAGCGGAGCAATTTATTTTATGTGAGTTGACAAATGGAATGGTTTATGCCTACAGTGCTATAACGCAGAGCGGAGCTTTCAAAATAGAAGTTTATTTTTAGCCCACAGTGCTACAACGCAAGCGGAGCTACAAAATTTGTTTTATTTAAACACAAACACTGAATTAAAATAACTTGGCTACTATAGTCTGAGATAATAACTATGCTTATAAACCAAACTATGTCCTAAAAATTTAAATAAATCTCAAATAAAACGTGTAAGGTTAAGTAAAACTCTTTTACTGATTTTTGCACTTCAAACGAAAGATTACTTTTTACGAGAGGTCTATGGGACTTCAAATTCACTCTTTAGCTTCTTTATCATGATCAAGCAAGTCTTACCCTATTAGTCGTACGAATCTGTATGTAACACCAGCGTAGGTCCTTTCCAGTTTGCAGTCTCAGTCGTACTGACGAGTGCCTCTGAAGACCGGTATTTATTACACTCCCCCACCTCTCGGTTGATAAGGAAACTAGGTCAGCTGCAATGGTTTGCCAGCCTCTATCCACTTTCACCGTTGTTTAGACCTACTTACCACATAGGAGTGTGGGGGGGAAGGGTCAGCTCGCTGGTTTCTCTATAAGAAACCAAATCTGTTATTTATTTGACCTGAATATAAAAAACTTTTTAACATAAAAATAAATTAGCCGTTACACGACAATGCATCTGCAATAACGATGTCTCAATTATTCTGATGGACTAAAAAGACAAAGTCCATCTTTTGTAACAAGTACTTTGATGTTTTAAATAACATATTTACAATGAAATAGTTTTTAAATGATCATTACTCAAGTTTGTTTTCATTTCGTATGGTCGTTCCTAGTCGACAGGGACGAATTTGATCAGACATACAAGCCTTATTAAATCATGATAAGAAATACAGAGTTTGACCGAGGAATAAAACTAGTACTGATATAAGTACATCAGGCAATGTGTATGAGTACCATAATTTACGGGCGGCGTATATTGCTTTGAATCAGTGGAGCATTCCCAATATTACAGTATTATAATTTAAAAGTTGATACAAAATGATTAGGTTTTTCTGTAATTTCGAATTATTACTGATAATAATAAGCCTGAGTACTACTTACTATATTTGTTGATTTATTGTTGTTGTAAAAGTTATTTTGATTTGTATTTTTTAAGGTAGTATTTAACCATAGTTGTGGGAAGTTTTTACTCTTAGTTTTCTTTATACTTTTAGTTGATACTTTAAAACCAACAAGTCGGGAAAGTAGAGAAAAGTCAGGAATATCACATGGGTAATTTAGACACTTTGTGATTTGATGAAGTACTATCTCCCGTGGCTGCTTACCTGCAGCTGGTATGTTCCTTCTTGTCTTTTCCAGTTACTGCAGACAGTCTAATGTGTTTCTGGCCAATAACTGTTGTTTATTCTGTGTATGAAGGTAGTTTAGTTGTTTACATGATTTAAAATGGCTGACAGATAAAAAAACGATCATATAAGTAAACTTTCCTGAAGTTGGTTGGGTTCCTGGAGAAATGGACGACGACACATACTGTGATCCAGACTTTGCGCTATCTGGTAACTCAATATATGAGAGCGATGTAAAATACAATGTCGGAAAAGGAACTGTTAATTTAAGTGATGATGTATGGATAAATATGGATGTTGATGTGAATGACAGGGGTAGTGGAAATATAGATGTGAATATCGACTGCTTTACAAGTATAAGTCACAAGTTAAGAAAAATAACAAACTAACAAGAAAAAGAAAAAAAAATGAAGAAAGAAGAAGGGGAAAATTGCACCTATTAAGAGGTAAACAACAAAAAGAAGCCTTTACTAATTTGCCATCCAGTGCAAACCTATTAAAGTACTTTTCACAGTATGTCACTGGTGATTTACTCAACCTAAACGGTTTTTGAAACAAACCGGAGGTTATTTTAGCAATTAGAATTCTCACCATAGCTGCAGCCTTCATGAACAAATCATGAGGAGATGAGTGAGTTTAATGCCCTCCTGCACTGGATTAGACTAAATCCTCTACGAAGGATTTCTGACTACTAGACAAAAATATTGTAAATAAAAAACTTGATACCTTAAATAAAGAGTTGTAATCGCTTCTAACTTTTGTTAAGATTTTGTCATTTTTAACAATAAAAAAATACGATATAAAATTAACAAAACCACTTGTAAAATGAAAAACAGAAGTATTTACATTTGTTTACTTTAGGCCTAAATATGTTAGTTAAATATTTCTACACTTTAACTACTAATTTTGTTGTAATGTGTAACTTTTCGATATAACACAATTTGCCTTAGTTATATACTTACTGCTACATTACGTTAGCAGTTTTGTTTCGTAAGGAATTATTTACAGTGTAGGTTTATAAACAGCATACTCTGACCCCTGCTACAGGTGCATGTGGGTGTACCTGGCACCGTTTCCTTGTTATAGGCTTATAAATCTACCGGGGCGAAATGTACTGTCTGAAAATCTGATCATCCAAAATGGGCTTGTTCCATCCACTTTGAATAGTCACGTCTCTAGTGTACCATGGTAAATCCTATGAGTTAAAATTGTTTACACTAAAGAAAACAAATGTTGCAAATGAATGCAGAAAAGTATAGTTGCATGAGTTTTTCTAAAATTCTTTGACAATTCGTATCATCCAAATTCCAATTTATTCATTTCTCACTCAGGCTGATAAGTGTTATTGTTGATAGAGAAGTGATGTCGGCATGGTGTGGAAGCTTGCATCTTTGCTCTCAGTTAAACCCATTATTTTGTTAATTTTTAAAACTTAAATAAAGGCTGGTTTGATAGAAGTCAATGAGAAAAGTTAGTTTTAAGAAAAAGGAAACTGTAAAATTAACTTATGATAATCACTTCTTTGGTGTCTAAACATAACATTTCTGTACTTAGTTTCATTTAAAGTCATGGATTAGAAGTGGGATGATTATAAGGTTATAAAATGAGAGATGCCCAACTCCAGTGTCTAAAGACAACATTTCTGGACTTGTTACATTTAAAGTTATGGAAGAGATTCCAGTTAGTCTCTTCTTTACTGTCTTAAAACAACATTCTTGGACTTTTTACTGTCTTAAAACAACAATGTTGCATTTGAAATTATGGATCTGAGGGAATTTGACAATAAGGAGATGCACAGCTGCAGTTAAATATAACATCTCTCTACTACTGTGACTACCAGTGCAAATTATCACATTGTCATCACACTTTTACTATAAATTTTTTATTGATTGCTCGAATGTCAAATCTTTTAATAGTTTTAAAATCACAAATTACATTTTTTAAACTTTAGTTGCTTGACGTTTAGTTCAAGATCACAAACTTTTGCCAGCATAATTGAAGAGAAAAGTTTCATCTATGATATCAAAGCCTGTCATCTATGATATCAAAGCCTCTATGTTGAATAAAAAGTTAATTAAATAAAAAATTACTTAATATCACTTTCTTTTAGGACACATTACCTATGTACCTAAAGTTATGTAAATTAATCTTTTGCTGTTTTAAAAAGCACAAATGAAGAGCCAAATGGTCAAATTAAAATATAAACTTTGTTTCGCCTGGTTAGTTTAGTTTTTGTAAAAATATTTTTTTATAATTAGTTCTTCAGCTTTTTAAAAATATGTAAATTTTGTTTGCTTATTTATATTTATTTATTATATAAATGAACAATAGTAATTGATGATTGGTTCAAAATTTAATACTTTTCACAATTTACTGAAATTCTTAAAATCTATTTGTTATACTTACATATGTCACAAGTAATATGTGGGGTAAGGTGTGCATAGTTGCAGGTAAAAAGTATTTTGAATATTTTATGATTCATAAAAATTTAGGCAGTTGTATTACTGAAGTATTTTTTGTTATTAGATCACTCAACGCGTTACCCAGATCGGTCATGAATTTGGTGAACTGAAAGAGGCAAAAATTGCGACATTAACAACTCCCCATAGCCACAAGGTGTCACAGTTTCACAAGAACCTCAAATCTTCCTTTGGGGAGAAACTTAATAAGTTGCAGGTTCGTACAAATAATACATCACTAGCACATTTTACCAAATGGAAGCATCATAAATCAATTTATAGACGTACCGTTACAGTTACAGTAGTGATATGTCTTCTTAGTCAAAACATTCACAATTGAATTATATTATTATTCTATTATTTTCTATAATTATAGGTACAATGTTACTTTTTGTAATTTTACAGTTAATTTTGTTCCAGCAAAGATACTTAATACATATTAAACATACAGCATTCAAGAAGTTTACAAATTTGAATTTATATCGCATGCTCATTTCCCCATCCATAATTTTTTAAAATTTTGAGTGAAAATTACAGTTCTATAATGGTTGCGGAAACAAATGCTGGGAGGAAGAAAAACAATTTTGTCTAGTTTGTAAGACAAACATTAATTGCTTAAATTCAATCTATTACTAACAAAGAAAAAATCAAATGGAATACATAATTAATGTTATATTGGAGAGATAGGACATCATCAAATTTACCTTAAAATACAAGTTCACTAACACCAGAGTAGTAGTAACAAACACAAAATAAACACAATCTCACAAATTTTCAATACCACTGGCATTTTCTTCAGGTGAGTAGAGAGAGAGACGAATGACACGTTCTCTTTGTACTTGCTGAACAGAAAACTTGACCATTGCCAACATACTGCACGGAAATCGCTCGAAATGGCACCAATTGACTTATGAACTCTCTGCTTTTCTGGCTAATGTTTTGTTTGTTTATATCTCAATAAATAACTTATTAGCTGAACTTTCATCAAAGGCATAAAGTATGTCTTGACTCACTTGAGAAAAAACACTCAAACAAGGGTATACGAAAACATTTTTTGTGAAATACCCAATGTAGCTAAAACAATGCAATTTGTTTTGATAGAATATTTTATTCCCTACAGACTGATATTTGGTACAACTTATTCCGTCTTCTGATTGTCCTTCAGTCATTCGATAAACATCGGCCTTTTCGCTGCTCCCGACCTCAGCCGGGCGGAAACTGAAAAGAAGTTTGTTGTTGCACGTTTTCCTACATTTATAAAATTGAATAAAAAAATTATTCAAAACTTAAATGTATAGATCAGAACATTCTGCGTCGATTGGTACCAACTTTGTTGTGATTGCTTGATAATAAACATATTTTATTGATTTTAATGCAGGATCATTAATTATGCTCCACCTCACGATTCTGGATGGCATTGTGAGGAGCATAAATTATGCTCCATCTCACAATCTAGGGTTAAGAAGCCGCTACTTCCGCTTTATTTTGACTGGATATATTAGATTCGTAATGGCTTTGTTCAGTTACATTTTGATAAATTTGAATATGTTACAGCTTTATTCATTTAGATTGATACATTCGACTATTTGTATTTTTATTCAGCTGTTCTCTTCTGAATAAGTTTTAATTATTTTTTTACATTTCTAAATAACATACATTTTTCTAAAAACTATTATTTAAAGTTTCAAGTTTCATTGTTTAATTTGACAGAAGTTCCTAATTTGCCTATGATATGGCATACATAAGCCGCTTCATAACAACAGGAAATGGTAGACCTACATCTAACTAAACATAGTTTCTCAAAATTGTGCGCACTGACTGCCATGACGATGTAAAGCGTCACCCGCAGCGAATGTATTAAGGAATGTAAGATGAAGGGATTCTCAAAATGCAGTAGGCCTAAGGCATAATAAATCACACTTAATTTGAAATAGAATTTCAGGGCTTTATTTTAAAATTTGTTTAACACTAAGCATGAATATGTAATTAATTTAAAAGAGGGAGAAATATAGGAAAAGGTAGCAGTAAAGAAAGTTGATGGCTCTGCATAAATTCATTAAATTGAAATGCCAGTAGTATACTTTACTGTTGTTGTGAGAGAGTAACTGGTTAAATTTATCAAAATGTAATTAGTTACAGTTAAAATTATATAATTTATTATTTATTTATTCATAAGACGCCGATCGTCAAGATATAGGCGAATATGGATTTCGAATGAGTGTGATGAGTGTAAATGAGCAAATGTAGTCATTGTTACAAACTAAGGCCGACTATTCCTTAATTAGTAGTCATTAATTAATAGCCCAATGACAAATGAACAGCCGGTGGTTATCAGCTGATCCTTCTCAAAATGTATTAAGACTCTGATTGGGATCGAACTGAGAACCTTTAGCACATGAAGCTAGGATTGAACCAACTACACTACCGACCAATTATTATATACAGTAGAGTCTCGCTAATCCGAACTTCGGTAATCCGAAAATCCGCTTAATCCGAAACTCAAATTGACAACAGATTTTTCAGAAATTAAAATGCAGTTACTGGAAGAACTACTACTATACATCTAATATTTTCAAGAAACTATTATTTTAAGTATTTAACTGTTAATAAACTTTTCAAATATTACTTTGGTTTGGAAATATCAGTTAAATTTCTTTGCTTTTAAAGAAGAATTCCTATCACTCGAAACTAAATTACGCCAGCGTATCAAAACATGGTAGCCACTGCGGTTGTGTCGGAGTGTAGTGTGAGATCAAACTCAGCCGGAGCGTCTGTATGGGTAACAACAAAACTGAGATACATAAACACACGAGTTCGAACTGTTGATAAGAGACTGACAGCAGAAATTTGAACAGTGCTGTCTGAGGTAGCATGAGAACGCCAGAAATACGCACACAACTTCATCTGATTACATGGCCTACTGTAGTGGCGAATGCAATGGAATCAATTAGTGCTGGGGCTGGGATTGATTTCCGCTAGTGACTACAACTTTTTGTCTTGAAAAACTGTGTTTGATCTCATGTCTCAGTTGAATTTATTCTTCTATTAAAGGGCTCATTCTCTTTTTTATAATCATAGGCTATTATTGCATTCAAAACTTAAGTACTGTTGATCCGGATCGAAGAACCACACTAAATGTCGGGTAGAGAATGTTAATGTTTCTGTTAAAGAGCACGGAGGACCACTGCTCTTCCGGAGCAGACGGGAGAATCAACTAAGGATGTAAATAATTAATTAGAGAGAAATTGACTCACCACAGAGATTGGTTGACCACGTATCCAACAGGAGTAGTTGGAGACACTTTTGGTAATCCAGTCCACCTTCCTTTGTCACAGTTCTAAAGCACTGAAGAGTAGTCGTGGAAGTACGAGCGTTTCGAAAGTCCAGAAGACCGACCACGTACCGCACAAACGAGGTTCTTGAAGGTCTGGATGAGCAGCACAGAGTTAGAGAGAGTTGCAAGAGGTAGAGTTAGAATTTAAAGAGGCACACAATCACTAATTGTTGAGTTGGAAACGAGACCCGCGACCTTACACTATGAGAGACTAAGCGTGAGAGTTGCTAACACATCGAGAGTGTCTTGCTGTCTGGCGCGAAACCGTCGCCTGAGGTGAGTGTATTCCTGAGCACCAATGAGAGCTCGAGTTTGGGGTGGCGTGATGTTTATTCTGAGGACAGATAACTCTCTCTCTCTCTCTCTTGGCTTTAGTGAACATGGGAAATACCAAAAATCAAATCTTATAACTACAGAATATATCAACTATGTACAAACATCTTATTACCTAACAACTGTACTTAATGTTAGGCATATTATTTATGGTATGTTTTATAAAAAGAGCGTTTTAAGAAAATCCGTTTTTTGGTAATCTGAAATGGGTTCAGTCCCAATTATATCGGATTAGTGGAACTCCACTGTATTTCACAGGCAAAAAGAAGAATGTATAAAATTATAGAACACAACTTAATTATTGTTAAACATTATCATTGTTGGAAAATAATGACAGCCATATAACTGTTAATTTTTTAACTGACGATGAATTAACTGAAATAAATAATAATGTAAAGTTACATAAGAATAGATAAATAAAATGAACTACGAGTATATCACATAATTCTTTTAGAAGAAGCATAATTTTGATTTAAGTATAACAATCCATTATTGTTTAGCTTACATATGAAAATTATTAACATTATCAATATATGAAATAAAACGTAAATAACATTGACATTTGTTATATTAAATTAAATTTAAAATGTTTTTCAATAAAACGGTCGAAAATATGTTAGTATAGTTGTTTTTAATAACTAGCATGCAATTATACTTTTTTATGCAAATAATCTTGAGTAATATTTTTTAGAACACAGTACCAACGGACTGAGTCGAAATCGACAAACGTGAATTGTTAAAATTGCAACACATTTGAATTTATAAAAGACAAAAAGAAGTTTTGTAAAAAGGATAGACTGTGGAGGCCTGTCACCCTATCAGACAGGAAGTGATAAGAAAAGTCAAGATAAAGAAGTGACTGATGTTATCAGCAATATTTTGACTGTTATCAACAATATTCAAAAAGGCAATAGAACAACCTAATTTTAGTATTTCAAATAAATATGCAACAATTTGTATTATTTTTTTAATCAAATACTGATCCCAAAATAATTGCCGACTAATTTAAATAACTGTATAGGAATGTTCTACTGTTTCGTGTTAGCTGCTAACATGTATATTACGATACTCATACGCATTGCTTGATGGACTTATATCACGTTCATATCAGTACGAGTTATATCTCCTGGTCGACTTCTGTATCCGTTTTCGCGATATATTATCATGTTTGTGTCCGATCGCACCTATCTCTGTCCACTCGAAATGAAAACAGACTCGAGTAAAATATTTCATTGTAAAATATTTTATTCAAAAAATCATAGTACTAGTTCTAAAAGACGCACCAATAAATATCATTAATTAAAAAGAAATTTTTTCTTAATAATTCGTCATTCTGGCATACAAGAATAATTCTGAGACACTATTGGTGCATCACGTTACTTTCAATACATTGACAATTTGACTAGTCCTGAATTGAATCGTCAAACTGATACATTGAATTGAATGACATCGATTTTTCGATTCATCGCACACCCTTAGAATTGACTTTTACAAGCAATTCCAGTAATGAGAATTGGATATAGAAATGTATGATGGATTGTATAATCAATACGATTTGATGCAGAACTAGTTAAAATGTCTACATCAAAAGTATTATGATGCATATGAACACTTATACATACAATTGAGTAATAAGCACAAATAGTTTAATATAAAAGACTACAATACCGTAGGTTAGTTACATAGCTAAGATTGCGATGGAAGAAGTCTTCTTTGTGAGTTGGAACTTAACTTATTCGAACTCACTATTTCAAATTGAAAAAAATGTATGATCAATGCATGACGCTTTTACTGACAACTAACGTACAACCATAGGTACTTGAAACTCAATTTTACCACAGAATATTAGGTGTGAACTATAATAGAAGTTATTTGCGGTCATCTTGTCTCATGTGCCTAAATCTACAGGAGTGCAATTCAAGTGCGTAATAACACAGTTTGCAAATATTGGAGAGCAATATTGGTGTTTCGAAATTATTCTGATATGCCAAAATGACAAAATAGTAAGAACAAATGCCCTTTCAATGAAAATGTGTGTGCTATGCATAAAATTTTTTTAATTTTATAGTTTTTATTTCAGTTTTAAATGTGGTAGGGTAACAATATAATACCTCGTGTGAAAGGTACTGTGTTAGTACAAAGAAAGATAATTAATAACATAAATTTATCATACACATTATGTTGATATTATTTGAATGTAACAGGAATATAAAAATATACTTTATAAATGTAAGAAGGTAAATTAAAATAATAACCATAATAATATAGGGCTTCACAAATCAGTGCAACACACAAAAAAATCACAATTATTTTAAAATAGAAGTGCAGAGCTTAATATATTTATTTAACACTGCATGCTTTTATAACTATCTGAAATTAATGAAAAATATAAATATAGCCTATGATAAAAGGAGTCGACAGCACAGAATTTACTTAATTAAACCTAACTGCCGATAATTGAACACAGGGAGAGTATCTGGTCAAAACTATCCAAATGTAATATGTTACATTACAACAATATATTGAAGAGACAAAAAGAAGAAAATATAGATAGTAATATAAAACAACATAATTTTATTTATTTACCATCAATTTTGGAAAATACAGTAACCACTGCTTACTTTTTAATGATGATTAAGTTGAAAAGAATATTAATGTAAATTTACATACATGTATAGATAAATAAAATGTACTATATCACGGAATATTTTTAGTAGAAGCATAATTTTGATTCAAGTTTAAAAATATTGTTATTGTTCAGCCAAAGTTTTAAAATTAATGCAATAGTATCAACATATCCTAATAAATTGTAGTATATTAAATACATTGACTGTTTTTATATTAGCGTTAATTTAAAATATTTGTTGATAAGAAGCTTCAAAATGGGTGTTAATAGTTGTTTTTTATAGTGAACATTTAATTCAACTGTTTTAATAATAAAAATGATTTTGATTAGTATATTTTTTAATACAGTTCTAATAGTCAAAAGGAAACACAAATCATTTTGTGAATTGTTAAAAATGCAACATATAATTATGTACAAAGGAAAACAAAATCTTTTATCAGACTGGAAGTGATAAGAAGGGTCACAATAAAGAATTGACTTCCTCATTATCAGCAGAGTTCAGAAACAAAATCAGAATAGAAAAACCTAATTTATATCATTATTCCAAATAAATACTAACAACAATTCGTATTATTTTTATTAAATACACATCCTAAAATAATTGCAATGATCTAGATAAATCGTCTGTATAGGAATGTTCCACTAATGTGTAGTACGCCGCACATAAATTAAGGTACCCATATGCTTTGCTTGGTAGTTTTTAACAGTGCGAATTATATTCCTTGGTCGAACACTATATTCGTTATCTCCATCTTATCAAAAAACATCAAAATACTTATTCTAAAAGATGCACCAATAAATATTATTGTTTTTTTTTTCATGTATTACACACTCCTACGAATCAAATATTCATTGGTGCATCTTATAGAACAAGTTTTTTTTAATGAAACTTCACTCCCCAGTTCACATGGGCTTGCAAGCCTGTGCGTGAACTTTATTCTATTTTGATTCTATTCTATCTTTATTCTAAACAGCGACCGTTGGCTCAGTGGGGATTCTTGGCAAACTCGGACCTTGCCCTCCACAGTCTGAAGCCTTAACCACTGAGCCACCACGCCAGCAAGTACTTTGATGTTTTAAGTAACATATATTACAATAAAAATTTTGTAAAATGATTACTAGTCCGATTTTTTTTTTTTTTCATTACTTATGTATGTACATAGTATACAGGGACAAGTGTGATCAGACATACAAACCTGATGAGATGGCAATAAGGAATATAGAGTTCGACCAAGGGATATATTCACACTGATACAGTCCACTAAGTAATATATATTAGTATATTAATTTATGTGCAGCATACTGCACATCAGTAGAATATTCCTATACAGAAGTTTAATAAATTTCAGTTACTCAACAATTATTTTTAAATATGTATCAAACAATAATAAGAATTGTTACGTCCTTACAAATATACCACTAACTAGCTCTACCCGCCCGCTTTGCCGGTCATAATATTGAGTTTGAAGACTTGCAATCAAAATATAAGTAAACATTCCAATAAATTCAAGAATATTCGAAGATTTGCGATTGCAGCCAATTATATATTATAATATGAAATAATTTTGAATAGACCTATAACGTTTGCAACTTTTTTTCACTTGTATAAATTAATGAACATCGAGCACAACAGTTTTGTTTTACAGTAAAACAATGTAAGCCTACTTTGAGAGGGAGAAAAGTATGGCAATTATGGCTGTATGCAAATTAATATTTTAATCTTGCTATTTCAGTCAGTCTTTTCTTGTAGTTTACAAACTTAGATTGTCTAAAAAAATCTGGAAGTCTACTTTTAGAGGCCGTAAAGTACGGCAATGGACTCTAAATCAATGAAATGTCGGGTTTCTCGCCATGTTTAGCCAGGTCCGAAGAACTGGCTATACATGTGTTAAAATTAAATTTAAAATCTTCCGTTTGAAAACCTTTTGTTCTCCTAGATAACAAAGTTTCATAGTCTAGAAAAATCTGTAAGTCTACTTTTAGAGGACGCAAAGTACGGTAATTGACTCTGAATCAGTGAAATATTGTTTCTAGCCATGTGCTATGACCTGGCTATTATACATGTGTTCAGATTAAATTGTATATTTTCACATTGAATACAGTATGTTCTCCTAGATAACAAAGTTTCACAGTCTAGAAAAATCTGTAAGTCTACTCTTAAAGAGGCTGTAAATTAACCAATTTAATTTATACACACAAATTGAAAATCTAGCTCTACCTAAGGATGAAGGAGGTGAGATAGAGCAAAAAGTCATAGGGCCAAAGTTGTAGATCGTCTCAAATCAGGTACAGAAAATGGTGTTAGTTTTGCTGTAGAACCGTTCATTTAGTTGCTACAGTCCAATTAGAGAAACGTTCTTGGCATTTAAAAGTTTCGGCACCGTTTTTGGCATTTAAAAGTTTCGACACTAAAAAGGCTGCCATCTTTGATTTACCAAGAATTTTTCTAAATCCCTTCTTATTGCACATCTACAACATGGGACCTTTGACTGTACAAAATTTCAGCCTCGTAGGCTAAGTACTTTTTTAGTTACAGCGAAGAGTGAGTCAATGGTATTTGTCTTTTATAGATATAGATAGCATCTGTCCCTTTGTTATATTCAACCTTCTTACTACTTCCAGTCCGATAACGAGCATTGGTGGGTCTAGCTTTTCACAAAATATGTCATGGTTAAAACATAATTTTGTCATGTTTTCCTTTTTAATTCATATGTATTGTGTGTTTGACAGTTCAAGTAATGATTGTTATATCTGACCGCCAGTGCAATCTTTCATAATATGTAAAGTTGTTAAAGATGTGATGCATGAATATAACATTAATATATTTTATTCACTATTACACATATTAAAAATTGTCAACAAACAAATAAATATTATACTGTAAAATTGTTCAACATACTACCAACAAAATAAAAAAAAACCACAACAACTCATGTCAGCAATAAAGAAATTAAATATTTCAGAATTGTTTGATTTTAATCTTACTTAATCTTATTGTATGTGAAGTATTTATATATTTTTTATTATTTTATATAAAAATAACATTGTTTCAACCTATGTGTGGGCTTAATGTGTACAGGCTAATTTTGGGGATAAATATATTATTATTATAGTTAATATTGTAACCAATTATGAAATAAACAACAAAACAACCAAAGGGATGTTACAAAAATGCTTCTAACACCTAATAAAAACCGTACATTCTATCAAAACCATAGGTCTATCAAATTTAAAAGAAAAATTTGGTGCATTGCACAACCCTAATTTTTTTAAGCACAGTAGCATACAACTGGATTCCTCTATTGGTCTCTCCATTATAATTAATTTTAAAGGTATACCAAACTTATGGATTTGCTGAGTCGGTGGTATTTATGTTAACATGCCATTTTTACTAATTGAAATGTGTATAACAATTTGTACCAATGATTAACACTGCTATTGTTTTTATAGTTCAATTCCAGTAATAATTGTATATATTTAAGTGATGAAAACTTTTGTTTGTTTCTTTTCCAGACCGTTGTGCTGAAAAACCTTGGTTTCAATTTTGTGCAATTTCTCCAAGAAATAGCATCTGAGCAACAGTTTGAAGTAACTTATGTAGATATAGAAGAAAAGACTCAGACTGGTGAGTCTGTTCAAGCTATTTCAACAACTAGTCCCAGCATGTTTTACTTAAGTGTTTATTATGTAGTTTGTATTGCCAGTTCTAGTTTTAACTGTAATTTTTAAATTTTAACTTAAAACATTTATTTATGCCCAAATAATTTAAACATTTTCATTCAAAATGTGGTTTGTAAAAACAAAGTGGGAAAAAAAACAAAATAAAAAAAATGGGTGAAACATCGGGGTTTGGGTTTTTTAAGAAATTGAATTTAAGCTTTTTGTTACATGTTTTTTAAAAATTTGGGGTTTTTGTTTTATCTGAAAAATTTTTTGAATTTTTAATTTCCCTTGTGGATTCCGGGGGAACCCTTTTTGTTTTGTATTTTTTTAAGATTCCCTTTGGGACTTTTTAAAAAATTTTTAAAAAATTCAGTTTTTTTCGGAGTTTTAGTACAATTTTTGGGAAGTCTGTTTTTGGGTTTTGGGTTCCGTTTATTGGCATAAAAAAACCAGAACCAAAAATGGTTTGGAAAAATTAAAGGTTTTTTTGGGTCCGATTTCAGGAATCATATAAATTTGACAACAAGATAAATGTCAAATATTCGCTTCAGTAAATATTGTCTTTAGTCAGGCCACTTAAATATCAACACAGTGAAAATGAAAAATACTATATTTAATTTTTTTATAATTTTTATGAAGTACTTATTTATGAGTTTTAAATGGTGTGCAATAATAATGCAAGCCTGGAGCTTAAGACAACATTGTCAGATTAACACGTTTGTCTTACCGTGTGCGGCTACGGGCTCACAAGTACACTTCTAAATGACGTTGTGGACTCATACAGATGCAGCTTTTTTCTAATTAATTTCTATAAATCAGACAAGGTTAGTAACAATAATCAAGGGCATTGAAGATGTTTTAACTCATTTTAAAATATGGTAAGGCCCTTCCCCCTCTTTGGCTCACTTCAGAACGGAGGGAGATTATTATGTATTCAGTAACATTACAGTTGATTGGGGTGAATGAAATAACGTAAGAATACATTTACATAATGGCTGGTTCGCCATGGTACCAGAGATTGGTCACTGTACATGTGACGTGTACAGATAGGAGAGTGGAAGTAACTGCGAGTGATTCACAGGTAAGACAGTTGTTGTGATCCTTGGTGTAAGTTGTAGTAGGGATGTGGCGTGATATGTTTCAGCCAACCAAAACGGTTTATTGACATCACCTGATGATCATACGATGTTGCAAACGGTGGCAATATATTTCTCAAAAACAAATACATTTAACTAGGGGTGTGCGAGTACTCGAAACTTCGAGTATTTGATAGAGTATTTTACTACTTGAACTCGGCTCGAAGGTCCCGAAACTACTCGAAGTTTGATCGAGTAGTTGTATTTCACGAAATGTCATATTTACATCTTAATTTAGTTTTAAGAGTAAACAGTTTTATAGGTTATCAATAAAAAAATGTGCGCTTCCTTGCGTTTTATTTTACCCTTAATCATACGTTATCAGTTTGGTACGTGTAAATATGAACTAATCAACACGCCTAAGAATAGGTAGTACACGACGACAGTCAAATGAACTAGTCGACGTAGTGAACGAGTTCGTTCATTATGATTTGAACTAGTTCAGTTCAAAGTGATCAACCAAGCTGGGAAGGTAGCGATCACTGTAAATAGTTACCGTAGTAGCGATCACACATGTTGGTTGTCGAGTCTACTAGTCACTTGTAACCTAACCTAAAATAGCGTGAATAAAACAGAAGTGCTGGTTAGTGTCTTTATGACCCAAGAAAGGGGATGAGAGATCCGGTTCAAGATGCTCAAAAAGACCTGTTACCAATACAAATCTAATAGTCTGTGCACCGTGGAAATTATGCATATTTTCGTTCATATCAATGGTACTATTCAATCAAAAGTGTCCGAGAACGGATCACTTTAGATCCCAAAAATCGAACTTCCCATCTTTTCTAGGTGAAAGTTCATCTCGGTTGTAGTATACGTACGTGCAAGGAACTGTTCAGCCTCTTTTCGGAAATGATATTATTATCGTACATTTCTTGCGAGTCGATTGAGGTCTATTTTGTTTTTCAATCTGAGCAGGGAATCGTCCAATGATTTGACGTAAGAAAATACCGTATCATATCATATAAAATATGGTAATGGCGTTCTAGCAACGTGTGACACAACATTATTGATTTATTTCCCATCAAATAAAATATATATATCTGTGGTGAACGTCTATTAATGATTGTTCCGAAAACGCTTTAGATCGCCAAAACCGTGTGTAATATTTGCGTATACGATATTTTTTCCTATCAAATTGTTGAACGGTCTTCTGACTAGGTTAGACAATAACACAGTTGGAGTGTAAAAGGTGATAAAGTACGATAATTTTGATTTGTAAATTCACTGAACGGTTCGCTGTTCATATTGATGTTGATGTCAATGTAAACTGTAAAACAATCACGAATCAACCCAAGTGAGGGAGAAACATGTTGGAAGACCTTTTCTAAACAAAATATGACGAATTTAGAAATTCGGAAAATAATTTTTATTGGACTGAAGCCTTATCAAACGTCTCGTTTTTTATTCACAAGTTTATAGTTTAGTTGCGCAAAATCTCACTGTATCACTAGTTGGCACTTAGCTGATATTTCAGACTGCATCTCGTCACCAATATCGGTTAGACCTATTATATTAGCCGACTACATCTATGGTTTTCATTCGATTACACTAGGTTTTAATGAATTTCTCGTTATGACATAATTATTTATCTGTTGTTCAGTGTAGCCTCATGTATAGAAGTAGTTTCAAGTTGCACATATTTCATTACCGATCATAATTAAAAAACTAATTCATCCTAAGCGACTTTAAAATTTATTTTTAGTAAACCTGCTTAGTTATTATCAATTGATTGATCTACAGTCTTTGTCATCCAGATTTTTAAATTTGATTATATAATTCAGAGCTTATTTCCGGTTAGTTGTAACCTTGTTATTACTGAATTAAATACCCACAGAATACAGATCCACTCTTCTTGGCGTGTAGACAATCAATTTTTTGATTGGAGGAGGCAATTCTCAAAGTAAATTTCGCGATGATGCCTGAATTTTAGCATCAGTTTGGTTGGATGCAACTTTTGCCAACAAGCTTCACTACGTTTTTGCGGTACACTTTGAACTGAACCACCAGATAAACTATCGGCCGGCTGTGAAATAATTGGCTTGCATAGAAAATCTGATCTGTGATATGAGTTAACAGATTAAATCTTTATAATTCACGTTGTTTCAATTAATAATATACTTTTTTAATTTCTTACATAGTATTAGTTCTGAAAAAAGGAAAAAGTTTAAACAAAACAATGCCAAATAAAAATGTAGGAAGGCAGGAAGTAACAAGTTTTATTTATTAAATGTTACAGTTACAAACAACAAATCAAAATTATTGTTTCAGTTTAAATGTATATATTTACGAATCTGGCAAAACTTAACATAGGCCTTTTACAGTTGGTGTCTGCCTTTTACAGTTGTCTTGAGTGAACAGGTAATCTTTCTGTAAATGCTCGCTCGAAAATACTCGATACTCGAAAAAAATGCCAACGACTCGACTCGACTTGACTCGAATTCAAAAATCACTACTCGCACACCCCTACATTTAACTCAATATTATGTTACAGGATAGACAAATTCATTTGTTGCATGGAAGTAGATGTTCTTTGAAAAATTAAGAAACCGAATCCTTAGAAATACAACACGATTTATGTTTTATGTATAATGCCAATTTAAATATTTCATTTGTATATACAAATTTCAGTATATGCCCATATTTTACTGAAATCAGAGATAAGTTGAGATTAAATTTGGGAGAGCCACTCAAGTAAAATGAAACCCCTTAACCCTTTCCACTCCAATTACTGGGAACCCAGTTTCCCTATCAGCTCCATTTACTTTTAAGCAAAGATTGCCTACTACATTTGTTCAGTGGGAAAAACAAATATCTGTATTTCCCCCAAAAAAGTTTTTGTATTTTTTTTTTGTTTCTTCTATGATTTAAAGTATAGATTAATAAAAAATAAAACATACTTTTTTTTTTTCAAATTTTTTTTAAAAAAATATATTCTTTGGGAAAAAAATTTTTTAATTTTTCTAAAAAAAAAAACGGTTTTCAAGAAAATTTTAAAAAATTTAAAAAATTAGGAAAAATTTAGTATTTGATTTTTAAATTTTTTGTTTTTTTTGTATCCTTACAAAACAAAAAAAAATTCTTTTTTCAAATTTTTTTGGGGACAAAAAGTATACATAAAAAAAATATTTTAATTTTTAAAAAAAAAAATTTTTTTTTAAAAAAACAACTTTTTTTAACCAAAAAAATTATTTTTCACTGCAATTTATTTAAAAAATTTGCTCCTTTAAAATTTTATTTTTTTGCTTAGAAAACAGTCAAAAGGGTACAAAATTTTTAGCCCAAAATTTTTTGTAAGTAAAGCTTTTTTCAATAATTAAAAAACAGTTACCCAGCTGAAATATAAACAGAAAAAATTTTCTAATACCCTTTACTTGCAACGCTCTTTTATTCGACAGGAATCTTTGTCGTAAAAAAAAAATATTATGAATAAACAGTAAAACAACAACGGATTTAACCTAGCAAAACAATGCGTTTATAAGCCAAATTTCGAACGATAACATATGAAAGGAACAAAGGGGAAATTTCGATAGCGGGTTTCAGTCGCCCGCGTTTTTCCGGGGGCAGCCACAGACGACAAACTTTTCATTTTCCCTGAAAGGGTTTTTTTTACCGATACTAAAATCAAAGGGTTCCCCCAAAAAATTTACAGGTAGCGCCATATTTAAAAAAACAACCCTAGCGGGCAATTAAAATTAAATAAAGTCAGTCTAAAAACAAACAATAGAAAGTTTTTTAAGACCCCGGAATCGGGAGGGCCCCCGGGCCCCACATTGGAGTTGTGCGGTAAGGTTTTCCGTTTGGGGGTTGGGGGGGCCCCACATTGGTTGGAAAAGGGGTTTTTGGAAAAATTTCCCCTAGTAAAAAAATAGTGTTATATTCAAACATTTGTATTAATTTATTTTCACTAAATATAGTTTTTTTTTTAAAAGTCCTTTTAAATAAAAAAGGTTTTTTGAGGAAGTAACTGCCCCCATTGTCTAATTTAAAAATCACTAACATTGTCAATTTTTGTAATGTGCATTTTATTTTAAAGATCTATCTCCCTAGAAAAATTATGCAATAAGCTGAAATAACATTTGAAGTGTGTGATGAAACAAACGTTGGTTTTCATTATAATGATAATTATAAGTTTTTTTGTTTCGTTCTTTAAAAACCCTTTTTTGGGAAAATTTTTTTTTCATGTTCTTACATTTAATGAAGTTATAATGCCAGAATTTTTCAAAGATTTCTGAAAAAAATTTTTTACAAAAAAACCCCTTTTGACTTGGAAAGTTACGGGGCAAGATCTTTTGGGCATGCGGGACATGATAAGGAAAAAATTTGTTGTTTTTTAATATTTTCCATCCGTAAGGTCTGAATGTTCTAGCTAACTGCCCCAGTAAATTTTTTTTTTAGGTCCTTCATTAATTGGGGTCAAAAAACACTCTTTTAACTTAACCCTTTTGGGCGAAACCCTGAGGGGTCCGTTCTGTGTTTTGATTTTTTTAAATTTTTTTTTCCCCCCCAAAAAACCAGTTTAAAATTTTTGAAAAACAAACCCCTTTTTAATAAGAGCACCACCTTTTATGAGCAGAACTAAAAAGCAAAGAGAACAACTACAAATAAAAACACTCCAAAAATCGCAAATACAAAAAATTTTCCCCCCCTTTTGAATGCAAACCGGGTTTGGAACCCCCGGTTTTTTTTCCCAAAGCCAATTCCGGGGTTTTATAAATCTAGTGGTTAAAATCGTCGCCTTTTTGTGGCAAGGGGGGGTTTGGGGGGGGGCCGGGGGTTTGGATTTCAGTCCCAAGGGGCAAAAAGGTGATTGGGGGCAATTTTTATTTGAAAACCCCCCTTTCCCCGGGTATGGGGCCCCAAAAGAAATGACGGGCCCAGGTCTTACGTTTTGGTCCTTCATACACGTCAGGCCTGGCCACAAGGGCTCAGAACTGCAGTTTTGGCCCGGGGTCGCGACCCCAAAAAACGTTCGATTTTAAACCCGAAGGCCCGATCTCTCCGAAATGTTTTAAAAAGTTAAAAAAAATGTTTTTCAGTTGAAGTTTTAAAAAGCTTGTAAACCCGTTTTTTATATGCACACTTAAAAATTTTTTTTTTATAAATGTTTTTCTTTTACACTGCCTCCTCATTTTGGCCTTAAGGCAAACCCCCTACCGTGAGGTTTGAATGCGTAGTTCTTTGCCTCAAGGGGGAAATCTGGCCCGAATTTTTCTGTTTTAAAAGGCCCCAATTTTTTGGGCTAAAGGCCGAAACTATACATGTGAATATTTTATTCCAAAGGGCCCGGACTGCGCGTTTTGGCCCGCAGTCGCCCAAATCTCCTCCAGTTTTGGGAAATGTTTACAAGCAAACGATGTCTATAATTGAAGATTTAGAAGTCATAGTCATAGTCAAATCTCTTTATTTATCTTTTATGTTTCAAGGGGTTTCAAAAAAAAATAAGCTTAAAGCTGTTAAACATATGAAAACTTTAAAAAAAAAAAAAAATAACGTAGGAACGGTGGTTTTTGGCTAAAGGCTTGTTTTTGGAAAAAATGAAAATTTACTTTTTTTTTTAAAAAATACAAAAAGAAATTATTGCTGCATTAAAAAGAAAATAAACAACTTTTAAAAAATTACTACGCTAATTTAGAAAATAAAAAAATTCTTCTTAAAAAAATCGTACCGTTTTTTGGGAAAACCCAAATTTAAAAATTCCCAAAAAAAAAAGAAAAGACCAAACAAAAAAAATATCTTTTAAAAAAATTTTTTCTTACTTATGGAAATTTTTTAATAATTTACAAAACTATTAACTTTAAATAACTAACTAAATTTGAAATTTTTTTATTGAAATAAAAATTTTGGTTTGGGCTTGCAAAATCCCTTTCCAATGAAATAACAATAAAAATTTAAAATTTTTAATTTTAAAATTTAATTTATTTTAATTTTTTCGCTTTCTGCCCTTTTTGGGCTGCCCTTTAGGGGAGCCCCTACACGGAGGTTTTTAAGTGCACAGTTCTGGGCTCAAGGCAAAATCCACAAATTTTTCTCGGGCCATAAAGGCCCCCGGGTTTGGACGAAGAAACCCAAACCCCCCACACATGAGGGTTTTAAAACCAAGGCCCGGACTGCGCGTCAGGGGCCCTCCCTTTTGGAAAGGAGGGCCTTAGAGAACGGTGTGGCAATATGACAAATTAGCGGTAGGATGGTTCTAATGTAATGCTGACTTTGTAGTCAACTGCACTAGTTTTGTTCATTTTTAGCTTGTTATTCCAGTACTTACCCTTACCATATTTTTTATTTTAAATGAATTACTACCTCAATGGGTTAAATAGTCTGAATAAGTTTTTTTTTTGTTCTTTCAGCTTACAATTACCAATAATTAATGAAAATCAGATGACTGTTCTTCAGTGTTAATGTTGTATTGAAGTTAATCTCATTGAGTAATAAACTAGTACTCCATGAAAGGTTTTAACCACTGCCCTTTTAAGATTTCAGTTTTAAGAAAGCTAAAATCTTAACAAAAAAAAAGGAAAAAAAAAAGGAAAAAAAATTTTTTAATTTTTGAATTTCCCAATGGAAAAATTTAAAACCCTTACAATAAACAATTCTTGTCAATTTTCATTCATATGTACAGTTTTTGAGCTATTTTACACAAAAAATTAATATGGCTGTCATTTTGATACAGAAAGTAGTAACAAGTTTATTTTTGTTTATTCAGGTTTTACTTTTTTTAAAGCGTGAGTTTAAAATTTAAAATTTTAACCCCAAACGTTGTGTTCGTTTTACAGATAAAAAATTATTTAGAAAAAAAACCCCAAAAGGGGGATGTAGAAAATTTAACGCATTTTAAAAAATACCTCCCAAAAAAAAAATTTTTTTTTATTTTGGGGCCCGGGGGGGGGGTCAGTTTTTTGAGACATGCTCCATTTCTTTCTTTTTTTCCCTGGGGTATTTTAATCCATAATTCGTTGTTTCCCTTTTTACAGGCAAGTCCCGTGTTTTTTGTCAAATTTTCAAACTTGGGCCCGTTGCAGTTTGTTATTTGGGTCAGGCAACAATTCCCAAAGAAGTCAACTGCGCAGCAAAACAACTCCCTTTAATACCTAAAGATCATGACCAAGAAGTGTTGAGATAGTCATTGTAGACACGTATGAGACAAATTACAATTATATGGAACCAACCCCATTTCCATATAATTACAGCACGTGTAAACGCCTCTTACTGTCAACCTGTTTACAAGAAAAATGTTAATTGTTCATAAGGAGGACAGTATTGTTCTTAACCCTGAAAATAGATTTTCGTTACTTTTTTGTGCCACACATATTAGATGTTTGCACTAGCTTTCGCTTTTTAAGTGTTTACTGTATTTATTTCACATTTATTGTGACAGTAAGAAATTGAATAATTGCGAATGGGGAACATTTATTTTCAAGGGGGTCCCGGACCATCTTGGGGAAATTATTTCAACCCCTTTTAAATCTCATTTAAAATTTATTTCCCCCTTGTTTTTTAAACTATTTGTAATTTCTCAACAAATACTTTTTGTGTTTACTATTGACTAAGAACTAATGAATTGATTTTATGTCATTGTTAAAGTAATGAACATCAATTCCCAAAGTATTATCAAATTAAAGTTATTTTGATGATCATTTGCTATCTAAATTACATCTAAATTGTTGGGATTGATATAAATAATATGAAAATCAAATTGAAGCGAAGAAAAAAAAATTATACATTCAAGATTCTGTATGGTCAAGGCACCCCTTTTTTCCTTAAACTCCCCATAAAATACATTTGGCGGGGGAAATGGGTAAATTTCCTTTTCCCTGGGTTTTTAAATGAAAACCCTTGCCATAAAAAATTTTTGCTTGAAATTAAAAGTTGGGACTCATTGAACAATTTAAATATTGATGTTCCATTTTATTAAGTTATTTAATCTCATAAATATCACAGTAATAGTTGCGATGTATTACTCAGGCACACAAAAATTATCCGAATCCCCCTAGATTTAAAGATGGATACTTTTTTAGAATTAAAAAAAAAATTTCCCTTGAAAAAACAAATACCAATAAGGGGCCCGAAAAGGACAGTTATCCTTTTTCCCCCAAAAACAAAATTTTTACCATAAATAGTTTCCTGGGGGTTTATTTAATGTATATTTTTCAATTTTTTATCTGAATTTACTTTTTTTTTTAAAAACCCCTTCAAGGTGAAAAAAAAAATTTTTAAAAAAAAAAATGGAAATTTTTGACTTCCCCTTTTTTTGCACCTAAAGTAGTGTAAGGTATTGGTTGACAAAAAGCTTGCAACATTTTATTTGATGTGAGTTAAAGTAGAGTGAATTTTCTTTTCCCAGATGGGCCAAAATTACGAGGGAAAAACCCAAAGGGTGTTTGCATTTCCTACAAACTATACTTTTTCATAGAATTAAATGGGAAATTTTTTTCCCTTTTCCCTTAAAAAAAAGGGGCACTACCAAAAAAATTTCAAAAAAAGGGCCCGTTTTTTGTTTTCATTGTATTTATCTTTTTTTTTTTTATGTTTTTTTTTTGTAGTTTTCCTCTGGCGAGTAGGTTTTATGGACCGAACACTATTGGAAAATGGGCATTATTTTAATGCAAAGTATAGAGGTTGTAATATTTTGAGTTTTGACTTAGCATAATTGCATTTTGGTTTTATTTTACTAGGTAAGGGTAATATAGTAAGTCATACAATTACAACTATGCAGCAAACAAACATATTAAGTAAGTTTGTAGTTGATGTATTAGAAAGCATAAAGGTTATTGGTGTTAAATATTGTACTGATAGTAATGCTTTATTTGTTTTAGATATAGCAATTGACTAAGCATTAAAGTTACTACACTCTTGTCTGATTTGTTTTGGATTACTACACTAAGCTGGTATCGGACAAACATTTGCTATCAATCAACTAAACATTGTATCTACTAAACTCCTGTCAGACATTTGTTTTAGTTGTATCAATCCACTAAGCTTGTGTCTACTAAACTGTGTCTGACATTTGTTTTAAGTACACTAGAATCTCGTTTAACTGAATTTGATGAGACCAAAGCAATTCGGTTAAAACAGAGAACATTAAAAAAATAACCTTCCCTAAAAAAAAAACCCCCTGGTTTTGGCATATTTGACCCTGCTGTCCCAAAAGGGACTTCTTTGGGAAATTTCATTCCCTGTGCTTATATAGGGGAATCGGGAAAAATTTTTTGGACTACAAAAATTTAAAATTTTAAACTTCATTTAAGAAATGTTTTATTTAAATTCCCGAAAAAATTCCTTTTGATTATTTAATAAGTAATTTTTTTTAAAAAAAATTAAAAACTAAACTAAGAAAAAGTATTTTCTTTATTTAAAAAAAAAATAACCCTATTTCAGAGATTTTAAACATTTGTTTTCAGGTTTTAATTTACGCTTTAAATTAAGGATGTTAATGAAATTTTTAAAACAAATGTTATTTAAAATTTTTTAAATTTTTCCCCCCAAAACCCTTTTTATAAATGAAAGGGACAACTTTAAATTGAAAAGAACCCCACTAAACGTGAATTTTCCGGATCTCGATACTCAAAAAGACCCATTCAAGTCAGACCTGTTACCAACACCGAGATCCAGTGATCTAACTAAACAGTTCTAATGGTCTTATTCAAGAAATTATGCTTTACCCGAAAAACCGGGAAAGGGGCTAATCCTGTGTTCGGTTTATGTCAGTAAAAACATTTAAAAACTTTGGGCCACTTTTCTGACCCAACGATTGATCCGAATTTACGTGAAAAATGAATTTTTCCATCTCTTTGAGCAGTGAGTCAGAAAAATGTGTCCCCGTGTAAAAACCACTCAAGAAAATCATGTACATCAAAGCAAGAAGTCGCTGAGGGTCAAAACCCCAGAAACAAACAAAAAATGTTTTTAAAGACTGAACTTTTAAAATCTTTTTTACTATATTTATTTATAATTTTTCGTTGTATTTTGTGCTATAACACAAGCATAAATTTCCAAAAAAGATGGTAAATTTAAAAAATTTTCAGTCGCAACTTAAAAAAGTTTTAAATTAGAAATACGTTTCCCCCACTTTTAATAAAAAAAAGACTAAATCTCCAATTTGGGTTTAAAAGGTTTGGGGTTTAACCCAGACTCGTGTATAAACAATTTCCCCAAAAATTGTTTTCTTTTTAAAAACCCGTCAGACGTTTTAGAAATTTTTCAACCACAAAACTGGGTTTTTTTCTACCTTTTTGTCTGATATTTGTTTTAGCTCTAAGAATCCACTTAAAACTTGAATCAAAATAAATTTTGGCTTTTTTATTTTTTTTTAAGGGTTTAAACAATAGATAAACTTTGTTTCCCAAATAAAATTCCCATTTTTTCTTTTTTTTTCAGCTAAAAAAAATCCTCACTTTGGGTCTAATAGGGATTTGGTGGGCATTTTTTTTTTTGTTTTTATACCGGGGTTGTATTTCCACTAAACTCTTATCCGATATTTGTTTTAGATATAGCATTCCTCTAAGCTTGTATCTACGAAACTCTTGTTTGACATTTGTTTTAAATAAAACTCACCTAAGCCTGTATGTACGAAACTTGTTTCTGACATTTGTTTTAGATGTAACATTTGACTAAGCATAGTCTTGTTTGACATTTCTTCTAATAATATGCTTGGAACTTTTTTATATGAGCTTACAAGTACCATTTTTGCATGTTTTCAATCAAAACTGGTATGTCAAATGGTGGTGAGTCATAAACCGTTTTCTATCTGCATTCCCCCCATCCATCTTAACTGAAATATATGTTGTTCATTATGTTATGCTTCCACTTTTACTTATACGCCACTTGTTCTAAGAACATATATACATATTTTTACCAACTTTGTCCTGATCTAATAAGTTGTGTTAATTTATAATCACTTAAAAAAATTCTTTCTCTCATGATAATTATTTCTGAGGTATATAATTGTTGTTGTTATCAAACAATCTGTAATAAATCACATTGTTTAGTAAGCATATTATATTAAATACTAGTTTGTTGTCAAGTCAAGTACCATACAAAATTGTTAGTTACACTTATGATGTCTCTTTTCCAAGTTGGATTTATATTTGTTTTATGATTGTTTTTCATTCATTGATGTCAATAAAGTTAGTTCAGTTCTTGAATGTAGTTTGTGACTATCCAAAAATTATTGGCTCCATTTGTAACAACTACCTATTTCGTTTTTATCTGGTGCTTTGGTTTATTTATTAAAAAGTAGTAAATGTAGAATAGCAATATTTTAAAGTCTTTTAAATCTCTCCACATGTATTAAGGGATGGACAAGCCTCGAAATTTCGGGAATTCCCCGGGAAATTATAATTCTCGTCCTGCGAGAAGGAAATTTTGTTACGATCGGGAATTCCATTCGAGAGTTTTTCTAAGATGTAACCAACTAAATAGTTCGATCTCAACAACACGGTTATAATCGACATTTATGGTCAAGTTCGGATTTTTTCAATCAATATAAATTAAAATGAAGGGTTTAGGACAGAACTGTTGACCGAAACCCAAATGATAATGAACGAAAACTGAGTGGGCCTATATTCCAATGTTTGTGTGTGTCAGTAACGTAAAATCATTCAATCAAACTGCTCCCGTGAACAGGTCACTTGACTGTCCAACAAAACAACAAATCTTCCTTCCCATGGCAAAAGTCCATTTCTCTCATGTACATACAATGAAACCGTTCTGCTCGTTTCCGAATTGAAATTATCGTTATATTTCCCGTGAGGTGATTGGGATCCGTTTAGGTGTTTACTCTGAGTAGGGAATCATCCAATGATTTGACAGAAGAAAATATCGTATCATATCATATAAAATATCGTGATGGCGTTCAAGTATCGTGCGACGTAACAATATTTATTTATTTTCAATTGAATAAAAAAATAAGTAGATATAGATGTAGCGAATGTCAATTAATAATCTGTTTGTGAACACTTTGGATCGCCAAATGTGCATGTAACATTTGCAGGCATACGATATTTTCTTCTGTCAAACTGTCGATCGGTTTCCTGACTAGATTAGAAAGTAACACAGATGGAGTGTAAAACAATACGATAATTTTGATTTGTGAACTCAGTGAACGGTTCCCTGATCATAATTGTTACTACTACGTCGATGTTAAATGCAAAACAATTCAATCCAAATCAAAGATTATATTATTATTTATTTATTAAAACGGACGGATTTAGCAATAAGGAACATAATTTTTATTGAACCGAAACTTTATCATACTTCTTGTGTACATTTCATAAATTTATAATTTAGCTGCACAAATCTACTTTGTATCACCAGTTGCCAGCTGGCATTTAGCTGATATTTCAGATTGCATCTCGTCTGGCTAGGCAATTACATTTGCCGATTACGTATACCGTTGTCACTCCAATACGTCAGAAATTCCTCGTGATGAAATGATTATCTTTCTATGTATCGAAGTAGTTTCGAGTTGCACACATTCATTACCGATCATAATTTATTAAAAATAATTGATCGTAAACGACTTTTTAAATTTATATTTAGGTGCACAATTATTAAATTATTACTATCGATCCATTAAACTACCGGTATTTTGGCATCTAGATTTACAAATTTGATTTTATTTCACAGCTTATTTCCGGTTTATTATAACCATTATTATGTTACTGAATAAAATAACTACAGATCCATTTTTTATGGCGTATACAAAATCAATTTTTTGTTGAAAAGCGACAATTTTGAAAGCAATCGACTGTGTTTGGCGATGACGCCTGAATTGTAGAATCACTTGATCCAGCTTTTGCCCAAAAGCTTCGCTACCGTGATCGGAACTACCAGATAAACCAGATCGACCGCCTGTGTGATTAGTTGACAATCACAGAGAAGAAATAGAGGTTGCTTTCTTATGACTACAGCGGCAGTTATTAATAGAATTAAAACAAATGCACATCTCTACAATAGTCAATAACTTGTGCAGTAATAATTACTAAGTTTATCCGTGAGGATTGGGGGGGGGGGGAATAGGGGAATAAGAAGGGACTGCCAAGATGCTGCTGTGTGCAACTTCAGTTCCTAGTTATAATGTAGTTCAGTTAATTAATTGAAGAATTCATCCATGTCTAGTTTTTATGATGATTTTAATTAAAATTTACAATTTTAATTCAGTTATATCAAATAAGATTGCTTTGTTTATTAAGTGTGTAATCTGTTATTGTTTAGTCTAAACCTGTTTGATTTTTTTCTGTTTTGTGGATAGCAGGCAAAAAATAAAAAGATTTAATAAAATAAGGAGTACATAAATGTGCCTTAACATTAATGGTTGAATTTCCTACTAGATCACATACCAATTAATTATTATTACTATAAAATGATTTGGTTTATTTGTTTTATCTACTAAGTTTGAAAATTAATGTATGATAAGCTGGGAAAAATTTCTCGAAATTTGGGAGGAAATTAATTTCCCTCCCGTTTCCCTCCCGAAATTTGGGAGGAAATTAATTTCCCTCCTCGTTTCCCTCCCGAACTTAAAAATCTCCTCTCGTCCATCCCTACATGTATTGTATATTTAATCTATATTATTGAAGCTATTTAGGTAGCATATATAGACTTAACTCTTTATGGGCCACGAGTAACATCACGTACCTCGGTTTTGTGCTTCTGGCAGCCACAAAGTACATAATGCACATTTTCTACAAGCCTTCGTGCGACTTGATATAATCACCAGTTTAATTATTTCAAGTGCAAAACTTTGTTTACCATTCAAAACAAACATGTTCCGCCATTGCTGTTCCTATTATCTTGAAGTATTTATAAGATAATAAATGTTTATCAATCATAGTATGTAATGAATAAAGTAATGAGAAAACTCAGCTGATGGTAACAATTCACCATTTAAGAAAAATCACCAGTGACTTGATATTGTTGCTATGGTAATTCCAGTGTCAACAATAGAATTGGGAGTATTAAAATTACAACTTGGCCATTGCCTATTTTTTTATATACGTTATATTTTAACCCACCATCGGTCCCATCCACTTGGCTAACACCATAGGTTGCGTGTATAGCTGTCATCTCACACCCTGATTTCCTTTACTTTTAATGTTTTTATGAACTTATACATTTAGTTAGACATAATTATATGTTGCTTAGATGTATCTGGCAACTTTGCTTAAAATAAAAGTTATTAAATTATTTAAATTGAAGTAATTAAATTATTTTGGCTTTTCTAAAAATAGATGTCTATTTTTTGTGCTAGGCAATTAAATAAAAGTCAAAATTATTTCATTAACATTTTTGTAATACCAAATACTGGAAAGTAAAACTTTACATTTTTTTTTACAATTAGTTTTCCTCAGCACTAAAGTTGTGGCACCAGTATTTGCTTTCTGCTGTGTGTTCTTTGCAAATAGATCTTTTGCACGCATTGCACTTGAATTATGTGACTTTCTGGCTCATTTTCACCCTCATCCGATCCGCACAGTGTTTGTATTGTGATCCGAATGCTCTGAAGCATTATCAGTGACAGAGCCACTCTCATCTTGGGAAAAACTATCATCTTCTTTCTCTATCCAACTATTTATAACATTATTGTCTATTTTCTTTGAAATTCTAAGTAATTTCAGGGTCCTAATAAGTAAATAAGCACAAACGAATTAATATATAAATATACACAATTTGTATTACACACAACAAATTTAAAATATATATACACAAGTAACAAATAACACTAACGCTAACAGTCCCATGTCAAGACGGCAACTAACTGCCTGTGCGCTCATCGCTTCCCTCATCCCCACCGGCGGTGAATGGATATGACTCGCCCCGGAACAATGCAAATCATGTGTGGCACATAGTCCTTGAGGCATTTGCTAAGTCTTGGAACCATACATGAAAAAATAAAAAAAGTTTTCTTTGTACTATATATTTTTGCTACATGCCATCTAACATGGGGACCGATGGCGGGTTAACTATTTATCATTTCACTTGTTAAAAAGTCTGTATATTTGTTGCATGCATATTTTCATGTTGCATGACATACCATTGCAAACTATGAGAGTTGCTGCGAAGGTATGATGTTACATGGAAACAACAAATCATATTGTTGGCTAAAGCTAAGAAGAAGGACCATTTCTGTATGGCTTTTTACAGTGTTATTGCAACATGTTTAAAGTTAGTGTTTTTTTTCTTTTTTCAAAATAATATTTCTTATATAGGATTACTTACTAATTTTGTATAAAAGTGAATTTTACAAATCGCCAATTACATTACAAAACCTTGTTTTCATATGAGTAAAAATAGTGCTTGGAAAATGGTATAATTTTGTGAATAATGAGATCTTGTACACAAATATTTTACATAGTATACATATGTTATAAAATATAATAACTGCTACATTTTGTATAAATTTTAACTACTATGCAATTTTTTTTAATTCTTTATTTATCTGACAGTTGATAATGTTTTGAAAAGTTTGCTCTCTTAAAACATATTCATTCCAAACATAAATTTATATTTTATTTTCCTCATTGCATATTTTTGGAATGATGGTCCCTAAAACCATGTTTTTGGTTGGCATAAAAATCACTGTCCAAATTTTTAAGGCTTCTTTCTTCATATATTTAATGTTATAAGATAAACAAAAACTCCAGTAAATAAATTTTTAATTGTGTAAGGCCTTTCGGTAACAAAGTTACCATCTTCAGACAACCAAAATAACCCTTAAAGCGCTAAGCTAAATTACTAGCTATTGCTCATTTACAAAAAAAAAAAAATATACATTTTTATTTTTAATGTTAATTTTAGTTTTTTTTATATGGGTTAATAACAACAAATAAAAACCACATATTACATTTTTATCTTTATTTTTTACAAAGTTAAAATGGTTTTATAAACAACATACCTATTTCCAGAATAATGATTTTGTGTGAAACTTCTCGAAACACTCATCTGGGTGAAGGCTTGGGTTTGACACACAGGTTTAACAAAAATATATTGTTTCTCGCCTTTGTCCTTTTTTGGCACAGACAACACATCTTACTGCTTTTGGTTTTCTGTCCATAAAGTGCTGCTTTTCATCCAAGCGTTGTTCGGGAAGGTCCCGTCGGCTGCTGTCCTCGCCTTCTCGCGGCCGGTTCCGCAGCTTTTTCAGCTACGAGATCTTTGATGAGGGATTGTCAGAATTCAGCATGGTTCAGTGGTTTCTTTCCATGTTTTAGTTGAACATCCTTATACATCAAATAACTGTTTATATGGATACTTCGAGCAGCCAAAAAAAACATTTTTCTGTACCACTTCTTGGATTTTCTTAGAAACTGGTAACTTGAAATGAATAATAAACTATAAAAAATATTGAAAACAAAATACAGGGTGAGGCAGACCACCCGTGCAGCATGTATAGCAGGAGAACGGTTTGGTCTAGTGGCCTAAAACAAAATGCTTTCCCCCCTATATTGCATATGGGGAGTCCATTAAAAATGTTTTCATCAACCTTTTCGTAAAGAGTGTTGAAAAACTAGGGGCCATGGGTTCGAATCTCAAATTATCAAATGCAAACCTATGGCAAATAATACATCATTTTAAAGGTCTTGTTGAAAGAAACTCATTGGTGAAAACAAAATTCATTTATCATGACACATTTCAAAATGGCGGCCATTTTTGTGAAAAATATTGACGTTTACGGAATACCCTATAGTTTTCTTACTGTTTGAGATAGGTTCATTCCAATTTCAATTTCTTACTTGCAAAACCTTCAGCTTCACTCTGATATGCCGCATGACTACTTTTATCATTATTTTGATATTGGCCCCCTAATAAGAATTTTGAAAATTAAAAATTCCCTAAAGTCAAAATTTTTAAATAGCAAACATGCATCATGTTGTATGTCATTTTAAAGCGCTTGTTAAGACAAACAAATTTTGCATTACACTTTTTTTTGTATCTCCAGTGGTTTTTGAGAAATAAGCACAAACGTGTTTTTAATAATAATTTTCCCAACTTTTTACGTTACTTTGGCCACTGACATCCAAAACTGAAAGCACTGAGTCAAAATCTAACATTTTAATTGCGTAAATCGAAATAAGGAATTATGTAAGCAAATTTATTTTTTATTAAGATATTTCAATTTGACAAATACAGGCAAAAAGCGTTTTACATTAAGTACTGTGTTTTCATTGCTAATAATACTGATATGGTATTATTACTAGTCTGGTATTATTACAATCTGGTTTAAAGCTTATTACTAAGATAATCTTGAAGGGAATATGTGGCAGATGGCCTTTTTGGTTCTGGATTTGTATGATTCGCTAAAATTAAGAGACCTTTGTAAAAAACAGAAATCACCATAATTGTAATTTTATCATTTAAAATTGTTTGTTGTATATTTATACTTTAATATTATAAATAAATATTAATAGTTTTTATACACAGTACCATTACTCGCTTCGCATGGTTAGGTACCTTTCACAATCGGCCTTTACTGTTCTGTACAACTAGTTGATACTTTGCTCCTGGGTTACTGCAATTATTATTAATCTTATGATTGTTTAATCAGCTGATTATTTTCAGCTGTTTGTAAAATCAGCTGTTCTAGTGCATTATTGTACACTTCATGTTAGTCCTGAAACAAAACTTATTTTATTTGACAACCACTTTAATTCTCCATTTTACTCCTTATTTTGTCCTTTTATTGTGAATGATAGTTCTGTATTTATTGAAATGCCGTACACAAATGAAGAGGCTTTCCAAATGCTAATGGTGTTAGGCGAATGTTTCCAGAATTACTCAGCTGCTGCGAATCTCTACGCAGAACGTTATCCAGACAGAGAAGTTCAATCACGAATGGCCTTTCAAAGACTTGCTAGTCGTGTGCGTGAAAAAGGACAGGTTCAGCCTGATTTCAATAAAGGAAAAACCCTAGCTAGGCCTGTAAGAAGTGATACGGCACCAGACATTTTGGCAGCGGTTCAACTCAATCCAACTGACTCGTCCAGAAGAATAGCTCTAGATGCGGGTGTGAGTCAAAGGTCAGTGTTGAGAATCTTGAAAGATAACAAAATGCACCCATACAAGATATCATTACACCAAGAACTGCATGGTGATGATAGCCATCGAAGAATTAATTTTTGTTTGTGGGCTAGGGAAATGTTACAACAACGTGAACATTTTTTTTCGTAATGTACTGTGGTGTATCGAAGCAACTTTCCGCAGTAATGGTGAAGTGAACCGCCATAATATGAGGTACTGGGCCTATGAGAATCCACACTGGATGCGAGAGGTTGATAACCAGAGATACTGGACTTTGAATACTTGGTGTGGCATCCTTGGTAGAAAAATTATAGGTCCCCTTTTTCTTCAGAGAACACCTAGTTGGAGACACTTATAACAACTTTTTGCTAAACCACCTGCCTAACCTATTAATAGATATACCCGACGAAGACATAGAAAATTTGTGGTTCATGAATGATGGGGGCACCACCTCACTACGCCAACAACGTCAGACAAACTCTTGATGAACACTATCCTGAAAGGTGGATTGGAAGAGGTGGTCCTGTCAACTACCCTCCAAGATCTCCTGATTTAACTTGTATGGATTTCTACTTGTGGGGTAGGCTGAAAGATTTAGTGTACAAAAGACGACCAACAACAATCGAAGATATGATGCAGAGAATCAGACATGGTATAAATTCTATCAGTGGCGAAGAAGTATTGCGAGCTGTAGATAGCTTTACCTCCAGAATAGATTTATGTATAGAAAATAATGGTTTTCAATTCGAGCACATGTAAACTACAGTAAAGTAAGTTCAGTTGGATTCTGGATATATTTGTACGATACTCTTATTACTTATTAATTTTTTAAGGTTGCAATTATGTTAAAAGTTAGAAAATAAATACAAGAATTTACAAATCTTGTAAAAAATACAAATCGTGTATTTTTTAAGATACATTAAGAGTAAAAATACCAATTTATATTTTTTTAAATCTGATCATTTTTTTAAATACAAAATGTATGGCCAAAGTAACGTGAAAAGGTGGGAAAATTATTATTAAAAACACATTTGTGCTTATTTCTCAAAAACCACTGGAGATACAAAAAAAGTGTAATGCAAAATTTGTTTGTCTTAACAAGCGCTTTAAAATGACATACAACATGATGCATGTTGCTATTTAAAAATTTTGACTTTAGGGAATTTTTAATTTTTCAAAATTCTTATTAGGGGGCCAATATCAAAATAATGATAAAAGTAGTCATGCGGCATATCAGAGTGAAGCTGAAGGTTTTGCAAGTAAGAAATTGAAATTGGAATGAACCTATCTCAAACAGTAAGAAAACTATAGGGTATTCCGTAAACGTCAATATTTTTCACAAAAATGGCCGCCATTTTGAAATGTGTCATGATAAATGAATTTTGTTTTCACCAATGAGTTTCTTTCAACAAGACCTTTAAAATGATGTATTATTTGCCATAGGTTTGCATTTGATAATTTTGAGATTCGAACCCATGGCCCCTAGTTTTTCAACACTCTTTACGAAAAGGTTGATGAAAACATTTTTAATGGACTCCCCATATGCAATATAGGGGGAAAGCATTTTGTTTTAGGCCACTAGACCAAACCGTTCTCCTGCTATACATGCTGCACGGGTGGTCTGCCTCACCCTGTATATACAATAAGTAAAACACGAACAAGTCAAACAGTGAAGACACAATAGCGCGGGTGGCAGTGAGTGAGGCAGACGGTAGACTAAACAATGGCGCGCCTCCAGGCGCTAGCCGCTGTAGGCGACCCCTCCCAACCAGGTATGTGGCGGCATTCATCAAAGCCAACGAGTCAATAACACACAAAACCCTTGTTTTTACGCATCAATGTATTGAATAACGTTGGCGCAACATAATGCAGTAGTTGAAATGGCAAAAAGTAGGTCACAAATAATTTTTAGGGGATAAATATGCAAATTGCGTTTTAAAGCGCTAGCCGCGGTATAGAACCTATACACGCTGCGTCTAAAGGCGCAAGCCGCTGGGTAAGGGTTAAGATGGTAACTTTGTTACCGAAAGGCCTTACACAATTAAAAATTTATTTACTGGAGTTTTTGTTCATCTTATAACATTAAATATACATCCATCCAGTAAGAAACGAGCTTGAAGAATGATACTTCTTTCTTCAGTTTACATAAAAACATGATTTTCCAACAGTCCCAAACCGTACAGTATTCCAGTGGTCATGGTAAAAAGTTACTTCATAACAAATACAACTTTATAAGTAATTAAAACAGTTTTATTAAACTTTAGCATACTGAAGGATGTTTATGAAGTAAGCCTACTGAATAGTCTGTTTTAAAGTTATCTGCAAATCAAAGGGGAAAATATTTTTTATAAAGTTTAAGATTGATTTTATTTATTTAACACCAGGTACTTGTATCAGACAGTGTAGATAAGGAAGGCCATTGATAGGAATTGATAGTATTTTCTCATCAGCAGTGAATAATAATCAAATAGCATTTTCTTAGTTTAGTCTATGCAGGAATGTTAGATTTCTTATGAGACAGTAAACTTTAAATAAAATGTGCTAAATAAATACTTGTTATATACAATTTACAGTAACAAAATATTATGGGGTTATAAAAACTAAAAAGTACTTAACCCGCCCAGGGTGACATATGGTCTAGGAAACTGACACGCTGTTGTTTCTAGTTAGATGTCTGCATCTGAGAACTGAACTATTCACTGATAATTTCTTCCAGGTTATTGAACCAGCAGCTTCGTCAGCGTAATTTTGGGGCTAGATTCGTTATCGTTATCTCTAGTTTCGGTATTGCGCACCGAAGTCACCCAGAGTGTTGTTGGTGTGACAGATCGAAGTCATCTCTCTTGTAATGTTGCAATTTTCTTCTAGGTGAGTAAATTTTCATTTATTCAATTATTTATTTGTTAATAACTACTATTAACAACTTTATAATTTGTTTAATATATACTTCAGTACAATTTTTTTAGTGTAAACTGATCATTTATTTATAAAATGTTTAAATCTATTAATCCAACAAGATATTTCTATTTACAGGTTATGAATTGCGAAAATCATTAGAAGTATTAAAAATCTAGAACAATCCGATAAGGGCCTGATTTCATTAGGTTGGCAGTGATGAACAGGATGAATGGAATTCCGAAGATGCCACGGACTCTGAAGGCTGCGTAATTAGGACTATTTTCCTACAGTTTTTTATAAAACAAAATTTTATATCTTTTGGCAATTCTACTACTTGTAACATTCTAGTTTTTGAGAATTATTAAATAGGATTATTCTAGAGGTTTATAGTATCTTATATTCAGTCAAGTGTCCCAACACGTCTCAGATAGTGACTGGTTTTGACTAACTCATGTATTCATTTTCAAGCCGAAAATACATCAAATTTGCACTCTTGTGAGGTCGTCAGAAGTCTTGAAAAACACTGAACACATACAAACGCACAAAACTGACAGTCAGAGTGAAAATTGTATGTATTTTCAGCTTGAAAATGACTACATGAGTTAGTCAAAACCGGTCACCATTTGACTATGTGTTGGACCACTTGACTGAATATAAGGTAATATAAACCTGTAGTATAATTATTAGAAAGTGGTCCGGAGGTAATTCATTATGAAAATAGGATTAGTTGAACACTACATTTATAAGCATATTATTACCACTATAAGTTTAGAAAATTGTTTACTTTAGCTTTTAACAATACAAAAACAAATAATTCTATTACATTAGTATTAAAATATCACTGTTTGTATAATTAGCTCTATAAGTTTATATATTCTTATTTTTCGTGTTATTACGGTATATAGTTTACAACTACTATGACAAATTTCAGAAAGACGCATTTTACAGTTATTTTTATAAATTATAGTTTACACATATATCTGTTTTAAACAATTGGATACATTTGTTTGTTTGTAAATTTATTTTCACTATTGATCTTTTTTTACTTTAACCAATTTATAATTTTAAAAAATCTAGGTAAATAATTAAATATTTTTAAACACTAAAAACTGTGTTTTTTTCAAGAAACGTTAAGTTAAAATGAACCACCATGACAGTACACATAAAAAAATATGGAAAGAAAAAACCTTCGTAAGAAACCTCAAATTGGTGCTTGGGACCAAAGTCACCAATCTTGAAATAAATATCGAGTAACCTCTCTAGGGTTACTTATATGATCTCATTGTAGTTAAATTCTCTATAGTAAATAGGACAATAACTAATTATGGATTTTGCATATTCAGGATTTTCAAACAGATTGGCTCTTTCAGAACAAATAATTCTCGCTACTATTTTATCATTAGGGTTACAAACAACCAAAACATTGTACAAGCAAATATAAATACAAGAAGGTTCATATAATATGGTAATTGAATTTGGTAAATTTTTTCTTAAGTACCGAGAGCATTTGTGAATGCCATGATCTGAGGATGGTGAACCAATCACTGTAATAATTTACTTGTACCCATATAGTGTATCAGTCTTGCATTGTGTGAGGTTTACCGAGAGCATTTGTGAATGCCATGATCTGAGGATGGTGAACCAATCACTGTAATAATTTACTTGTACCCATATAGTGTATCAGTCTTGCATTGTGTGAGGTTTACCGAGAGCATTTGTGAATGCCATGATCTGAGGATGGTGAACCAATCACTGTAATAATTTACTTGTACCCATATAGTGTATCAGTCTTGCATTGTGTGAGGTTTACCGAGAGCATTTGTGAATGCCATGATCTGAGGATGGTGAACCAATCACTGTAATAATTTACTTGTACCCATATAGTGTATCAGTCTTGCATTGTGTGAGGTTTACCGAGAGCATTTGTGAATGCCATGATCTGAGGATGGTGAACCAATCACTGTAATAATTTACTTGTACCCATATAGTGTATCAGTCTTGCATTGTGTGAGGTTTACCGAGAGCATTTGTGAATGCCATGATCTGAGGATGGTGAACCAATCACTGTAATAATTTTACTTGTACCCATATAGTGTATCAGTCTTGCATTGTGTGAGGTTTACCGAGAGCATTTGTGAATGCCATGATCTGAGGATGGTGAACCAATCACTGTAATAATTTACTTGTACCCATATAGTGTATCAGTCTTGCATTGTGTGAGGTTTACCGAGAGCATTTGTGAATGCCATGATCTGAGGATGGTGAACCAATCACTGTAATAATTTACTTGTACCTATATAGTGTATCAGTCTTGCATTGTGTGAGGTTTACCGAGAGCATTTGTGAATGCCATGATCTGAGGATGGTGAACCAATCACTGTAATAATTTACTTGTACCCATATAGTGTATCAGTCTTGCATTGTGTGAGGTTTACCGAGAGCATTTGTGAATGCCATGATCTGAGGATGGTGAACCAATCACTGTAATAATTTACTTGTACCCATATAGTGTATCAGTCTTGCATTGTGTGAGGTTTACCGAGAGCATTTGTGAATGCCATGATCTGAGGATGGTGAACCAATCACTGTAATAATTTACTTGTACCCATATAGTGTATCAGTCTTGCATTGTGTGAGGTTTACCGAGAGCATTTGTGAATGCCATGATCTGAGGATGGTGAACCAATCACTGTAATAATTTACTTGTACCCATATAGTGTATCAGTCTTGCATTGTGTGAGGTTTACCGAGAGCATTTGTGAATGCCATGATCTGAGGATGGTGAACCAATCACTGTAATAATTTACTTGTACCTATATAGTGTATCAGTCTTGCATTGTGTGAGGTTTACCGAGAGCATTTGTGAATGCCATGATCTGAGGATGGTGAACCAATCACTGTAATAATTTACTTGTACCTATATAGTGTATCAGTCTTGCATTGTGTGAGGTTTACCGAGAGCATTTGTGAATGCCATGATCTGAGGATGGTGAACCAATCACTGTAATAATTTACTTGTACCTATATAGTGTATCAGTCTTGCATTGTGTGAGGTTTACCGAGAGCATTTGTGAATGCCATGATCTGAGGATGGTGAACCAATCACTGTAATAATTTACTTGTACCTATATAGTGTATCAGTCTTGCATTGTGTGAGGTTTACCGAGAGCATTTGTGAATGCCATGATCTGAGGATGGTGAACCAATCACTGTAATAATTTACTTGTACCTATATAGTGTATCAGTCTTGCATTGTGTGAGGTTTACCGAGAGCATTTGTGAATGCCATGATCTGAGGATGGTGAACCAATCACTGTAATAATTTACTTGTACCTATATAGTGTATCAGTCTTGCATTGTGTGAGGTTTACCGAGAGCATTTGTGAATGCCATGATCTGAGGATGGTGAACCAATCACTGTAATAATTTACTTGTACCTATATAGTGTATCAGTCTTGCATTGTGTGAGGTTTACCGAGAGCATTTGTGAATGCCATGATCTGAGGATGGTGAACCAATCACTGTAATAATTTACTTGTACCTATATAGTGTATCAGTCTTGCATTGTGTGAGGTTTACCGAGAGCATTTGTGAATGCCATGATCTGAGGATGGTGAACCAATCACTGTAATAATTTACTTGTACCTATATAGTGTATCAGTCTTGCATTGTGTGAGGTTTACCGAGAGCATTTATTTGTGAATGCCATGATCTGAGGATGGTGAACCAATCACTGTAATAATTTACTTGTACCTATATAGTGTATCAGTCTTGCATTGTGTGAGGTTTACCGAGAGCATTTGTGAATGCCATGATCTGAGGATGGTGAACCAATCACTGTAATAATTTACTTGTACCTATATAGTGTATTGAGACCCATCCCCCCCACCGAAGCTGGAAAGCGTGCCAACCGGGGGGATGGCTCAAAACAAGTCGAGCGATGGGATCACGGGTGGCAGTTGGAGGGTCAAAATAACACTCGGCAGCTGAGCAAAACTAGTTTATTACCAAAATCAAAATAATTAATTAATCAAAACGGCAGAAGGCCACAATAAAATTAGCACTTAAATAAATAACAAAACACACAAAAGCTACAAGAACAACAAACTAAACAAATACCAAAATATAACAATTAATCAACTGTATGGCCTATCTGCAGTTTAGCCTGAGACACCCCAAAACGTAAGAAAAATTTAATAGGCCCCAAATAAAAGTGAAGAAAATTATAACATTTTTTGGTATCACCAATTACACCGGCAATTTGGCCCGCATCCCTTGATTCCACCGGGCCAGGGAGTAAGCCGGAATCCCTGGGCAGCTCCGAATTAAAAGTTAAGCAAAAGCACCATAATCCCCTTTTGGTGAAAGTTTAAAATTAAATAATTTAAAAGAAAATATAACACGGTACCGTTCTATTATCCCCTGACATCAATAACACCAAACACGAAATAAATAAATAAATAACTAAATCACTAGGCCTAAAGCATAATAATCAACGATAACATAACTTAACCATAGGGACCTAACAACTATAAAATCTAAAAAGATATAACAACAAATAAAACTAATTAATTAATAACAAGGAATATAAACTAATTAAAAATAAATAACAATAAATATAAATAAAATAAATATTAACATCAAAAAAATCTTGGGTATTTTAAAGCTTTCCCTCGTTAATAAAAAATAATTAAGTCCCCATGGCTGTTTCATCAATCACTGTTCCAGTTTAGGCCTAGGCCACAAATTAAACAGTTCCATAAACATTTGTTTTTTTTCCTTCTTTTATAGTTCATGATTTTTTCTTTTTATTTCTTTTTTTTCTTTAATATCACCAGAACCCCTCAGCTCAGCCGCCGGGAACAAAAAAGAACACACTGACCTGAGGACTGAAGAATTATACCCAGAGCTGTAGAGAGGGTAGCGGGCGAAACCAGGCTCCAGCATGGTCCTCAGGCCAGGCGAGCAGTGCAGATGGTCGACAATCCCCGGACGGCAGGCCGAGGGCTGAACGTCCCACTCGAGGACCCTGGACTGTAGGGCAACACCACAGCACAATAAAACCAGTCCAGCCATCACAACACAAAATATTACACATAACCCCTAATACATGAAATGGCAAAACAAAACCAGAACAGACGAAATTATACATGATTAGCCCACCAGAAAAACTAAAAGATCTATCTTTTAGGTTATGAACAATTACCTTGGAAACTCAGATTTAAGAAAAATTACAATTTAACAAAATATAAAAGAATTAATTACGTATATGGAACTAAAAATGACAAACTGAGAACTAGGCTGTTGAAACATGAGCAATAGGAATTAACATGAAAAGCTAAAGATAGGCTAGGTTATTGTCAATGAACAAAAAATATGATAAATCGGTAACTACAACTGTAAAAAGGCTCAATAAACATCATACAGAATTACAATTGAAAATAAAACAAGATATAATAAAGCAATTACTGGTAAACCTGTAACCTGGAGCACATGGCTCAAACATAGGTTAACTAAACTAGACAAAGAAAATACAAATTTAACAAAACCCTGAAAACACAACTAAGCCCGATTAATATATTCAATGAAACAAAAGTATTTTCACCAAAAGGGTGATTAAATATTAGAAATTACAAAAGAACACTTACGTTTTGGCGTCTTTAGCCTGACCTGCCCATTTCTGCAGACAGCACAAGACTAACGGCAACGGCCGCAGAACCACCGAACAGCTCGAACAATCTAGAAGCCGGTCAACCTGACCGAAGCTGCTGGAAACCGGAACGAAACGGAACTGGGCCAACGGCTACCAAAGTACGCAAAACGCAAGGCAAAAGCGAATCTCAGGCAGCCTTGCAGACAATGACGAAAAAAACGAAACTGTACCGGTCCAAGACCCGGTACAACCTCCCTCTGCAAACCTCAACACACCCAGGCAGGGGAGCAAACTCGGTACCTCAGGGAACCAAACAGAAGAAGAAGAACCTCCAAAGAGTGGTGCTCCAAGGACGCCAAAGAGAATCTAAGAGGGGAAACCCCTCAAACAGGGAGCGAACTACCCTGACGGTCGGGCCCGACCAGAAAAGAGAGAAAGGAGACTCTCTCAGAACAGCCCCCTAGGGCGCAGAGGTGATCAATCTCTTTGCCCCAAGAAACCCCCAGGAACACCAACTCCTGGATCAACCGTTCCCCGGAAAGCCTTAAGCTGGGACACATGGGCTTTCCTGAACACCCTGCCTGACTGGGGATCAACCAGCAGAGCAGTCACCGGTGACAAAAACCTGTCGATGCGGTGGGGACCAGACCACCGATAGCACAACTTTGCAGCTCTTCGTTCCACGGCCGAACTGACCGGGTGAGCCTGACAAAGAACCAGATCTCCAACCTGAAAAGGGTTAGGAGTACGACCCTTATCATACCTCCTCCTTACTCTCTCTCTAGCACGTAGCAGGTTGCGCCGAGCAGCCCGCCACGTGGACACTACGTCAGTGGCACCTGGCGTAGGTAGAAGATCCTCTAACCTCCACAAGTTGGACAAAGGGTTGTTAGGAGGGTAGCCATGTAGAATCTCGAAGGGAGTGGCATTGTGACTCTCATGCTTGGAAGAATTAAAAGCAAGCTGGAGCCAAGAGAGACTCTCATCCCAGGTGTTCTGCTTCTCAGCATGGAAGGTAATAAGGGCAGACCGAAGATTGCGGTTGAACCGCTCTGCATGAGAAGGCTGTGGGTAATAAGGAGAGGTAGTCACATGCCTGATACCATTGCCAAAACAGAACCTACGAAACTCGTGTGAGGTAAACTGGCTACCGTTGTCGGACACAAGAGTGGAAGGCACACCAAAGTGCTGGAAGAGTTGGGACTGGAGAGCACGGATGGTGAGCTTAGCCGTGGCACTCCGAAGTGGGAAAAGCCAAACGAACTTCGAGAAAGCATCCACACAAACAAGTAGGTAGGAGTTACCTGACTTGCTACGGGGAAAAGGACCCACGTAGTCGATGAACACCTTCTCAAAAGGACGCTCGGCCACCTCAGAAGATAACAACCCTAACCTTGCATTCTGACTAGGCTTGCTGAGAGAGCACAGGTGACAAGCCCGCACTCTGCCAGCAACATCCCGGTCCATGCCCTTCCAGATGAAGTACCTACGAATCTTAGCGATGGTCTTATGAATGCCAAGATGACCGCCCACAAGAGAAGAGTGATAATACTGAAAGACCATCGGTACTAGATGACTAGGCAGCACTACACGGGGTTCACCCCTCTGTCGAGGACGGCAACAGAGGACCCCTTTGGACAGAAAATAGGGAGGGTGGGCACCTCCCTCTTGAAGCTCACCTAAGATGACTGACAGCTCAGGATCTTTCTGCTGATGGGACAGTAGGTCGTCAAAAGCCAGAGGAAAATCCAGAAGAACAGCACCACACTGAGCAACAGCCTCAGTCGGTGGATCACTGGGTTCGTGGTACATGCGGGAAAGAGCATCCGCGATGACATTCTGGGTACCCCTAAGATGTTGGACTCGGAACTTAAAGGCAGAAATTTTGACCACCCAGCGACCAATTTTCCCGAGCTGTCGGGGATGGGCAAGAAGCCAAGACAGCGCCTGATTGTCCGTCTCCAGCAAGAACTCAGCGTGTTCCAAGAAACGCCGAAACTTGTCCGTACCAAAGACAACAGCCAGACACTCTAACTCATAGATGGAAGAAGCTTTCCTTTCCTGGTGAGACAACGTCCTCGAAGCAAAAGCGATGGGCTGCCTGACCCCATCAAACTCCTGAGAAAGAACAGCAGCAATGGCGGAGGAGGAGGCATCAGTCTGAAGAACGAATTCTCTGCTGAAATCAGGCATACGCAGGACAGGAGGTTGCATGATAGCCTCCTTGAGAGCATCAAAGGCAGTCTGCTGAGCTTGGCCCCACACAAAAGGGACACCTTTCTTTCGCAGCTCGTTCAACGGGGCAGCAAGCTCGGCCACGTTAGGGATGAAGCGACGGTAAAAATTCACCATCCCCACAAAACGGGCAATCCCCTTGGCATCTCTGGGAGGAGGAAAATCCCGAATGCCCTGGGTCCTCGCAGGATCTATGCAGACGCCTCGAGAGGAGATAAGATGACCCAGAAAAGAAATCTCGGGACGAGCAAAAGTGACTTTCTCTGGATTGACGGTAAGGCCAGCTGATTTAAGGCGACTAAGAACTTCCTCCAGATGTTGCATGTGTTCCCCGAAAGTCTCACTGTAGACAAGAAGATCGTCCAGGTAATTGAAAACAAACTTGAACTTCACATCATGGAAGATGGAATCAAGCAGACGAGTAAGAGTCTGGGCACCCACAGCAAGACCCATAGGAACCCTAGTGAACTGGTAAAGATTCCAGGGAACACAGAAGCTAGTCATAGGCCGTGATTCCTTCTTCAATGGAATCTGATGGTAGGCCTGGTTCAAATCGAAAACACTGAAAAACTTAGCCTTACCGAACCAATCAAACGCAGAATGCAAATCAGGCAGAGGTACCGAGTCAATAGCGACCTTAGCGTTGAGCCTCCGATAATCCATCACAAGCCTAGACTTACCATTAGGCTTGGGCACAAGAAAAGCTGGACTGGCATAAGCAGAACGAGACGGTTCAATCACACCCTTGCTCAGAAGATCCTCAATCATAGCCCTCATAACCTCCATCTTTGGGGGAGCAAGTTTGTACGGATGACTTCTAACTGGCTGAGAATCGGTGAGGTGGATCTCATACTCCAGAAGAGAAGTGACCCCAAGCTCGGGCGTAAGCACATCAGGAAACCGCAAACACAGCCTCCTAATGGCCTCCGCCTGCTCAGGGGGGAGATGACCAACTGGATCCACCTTGGGTTGTTCGGGCTCACAACCCACCTCTCTGACTGCAGGAGGGCAGTCAGAATCACCTACTAGAGGCACCAAAACTCGCCGATTAAACTTGAAAAACATCTGGCGCTTCTGGAGGTCAAGCACCATACCACTCTTAGAAATGAAGTCTGCCCCTAGGATACAAGAAACCGCCAGGTCCTTGGCAACAAGAAAACCCCACCTCCAGGAAAATCCTTCAATTTTAAAATGTAAAAACGCCTTTAGAAGTATGGGTAGAGGAGTTTGGGATGCCGTCCAGCACGTAATAGAAGAAGGCTCGGTGTGCCTGACAAGTCCTAAGGCGTCAAGGGACTCAAAAAGAGAAAGGCTGATGATACTGCATGCCGAACCAGAATCAAGAAGGGCTCGACACACCGTACCACCAAAAGATACAAAAACGCCAGGACACACCGAGGTGACCGCACTAAGTCCCAGGGAAGCCATGCCAGCAAGGCCCGAAAAATCCCCGACACTCCTGCTATGGGCACGTGTCAAAGGCAAATGGCCACGGTCAGTCGCAACAACGCGGGGAGCTACTGTGGAGGCAACCCCCCGCGCTGAGCGTTTCCCGCCCCACGACCTCGAGCACGTGGACAGTCACGTCGCATGTGACCAGGCTGGCCACAAGCAAAACACAGAACAGGAGGCCGAGAACCACGACCCTCCACTGGCTGACTCACACCTACAGACATAGCCGGTCGACGGGTGGGGAGAGCACGATGACTCTCAGAATCCCTCCCTTGCTGGTCTGAGAACTGCACACTGCGCGAAACAATGCACAGCTGATGCAGCTCCCGAAAAGTCGAAGGAACACCAGCAAAAACCAATCTGCACCGTTCTTCGGGAGAAATGCCATCCAGGATGACACGAACGGTGTCAGCTTCAGAAAGGGTGAGGCGCAACGCTTGACGAGCTTCCTTGACTGAAGAGACATAGGCTGCCAGAGACTCGCCCCTACCCTGCGACCGATAAAATCTGTCCATGACCATCCTCTCCCTGAGTCGAATGGGAAGAAATGACGAAAGTAACTCTCGGTGGAACGAGTCCACCGAGGCATCACTGGCCAAGACAGAACTCAGCAACTCCCCAACGGGACCTCTACAATAAGGGAAAACCAGACGAAGCAAGTCCCCAGCCTGCATGCCGGGCATCTCACTAAGTCTGAGAAAGGCCACCAGAAACTTAAGAAGCTCCTCAGGATCCATCCCATCGATCACAGGGAGATTCTGGATCATGGGCGTGAGAGGGTTAGGCAGCTTGTGGTAGCTCAGCTGCAGAAGAGCAGGTGAACCCAAAGAAGCAGTAGGAACGGCAGCTGGAGCCGAACCACAAGCGACCTCAACAGAAACGCCTGCAGGCTCAGAAGGAGCCTCAGGCACAGTGAAAGCCGTTGTCTCAGCCTGCGGCCTCGACACGTTAGGAGAAAGTGTGAAATTAGGCCGCTGACCCAGACCCGTAGGAGTCGTGGAACCGGAGAGTGCCTGAAAAATCTCCTCAAGCCTAGACAAACTCTCCAGGATCCACGCCCTATCCGATGGTTCCAACCCCGGTGCCCGGTTGACCAGCCTTAAACGGGCAAGCAGATGCCCCAAACGTGCAAGGCGGCAGGCCCGGTCACGACCTACTGGAGGTTCAAACTGCAAATCCTCTAACACCCCTTCCCAATCTTCCACCTTCCGTTTACAAATCCCCAACTCATCACCAACCTCCAGCAGGTCAGACCAATCCACCGCCGTACCCGCGGACAACTGCTCCCGCAGCAACCTCCGGAGATTCAGAACATCCCCTTCCGGAGTCACACCCCGCGACCTCAATTCGAAAATCAACTCCTCCTTGACCAGGAGCGCAACATTCTGCAGATAGGCCATCTCTAACGCAACAATTCTCAACAATATACACAAAAAAAAAACGACAACTCCAGGGTCCAAGACGAACTAAACCCTCAGCCTACCGAGCCACTGCCGACCACTCCAATCCACCCATGAAACCCATTCAACAACGTAACCAAGCGGATTGCCTAAATTTTTTATTTTTTTTTTTTTTTTTTTTTTTTTTTGTAAGTTAAATTATTTATTAGGATTTTCTAATTGTTTTGCTTTTTAAATAATTTCTATTTCTTTTTTTTTTTTTTTTTTTTTTTTTTTTTTTTTTTTTTTACACAATACCAAGACACCTTGACGGTAGGTCGGCCAACCATGACCTACTAACAGGGAAACACCCACCGTCAACAACCGAGAGATTTTTTTTTTTTTTTTTTTTTTTTTTTTTTTTTTTTTTTTTTTTTTTTTTTTTTAGGCAACCACGCTCTGCTACCAATTGAGACCCATCCCCCCCACCGAAGCTGGAAAGCGTGCCAACCGGGGGGATGGCTCAAAACAAGTCGAGCGATGGGATCACGGGTGGCAGTTGGAGGGTCAAAATAACACTCGGCAGCTGAGCAAAACTAGTTTATTACCAAAATCAAAATAATTAATTAATCAAAACGGCAGAAGGCCACAATAAAATTAGCACTTAAATAAATAACAAAACACACAAAAGCTACAAGAACAACAAACTAAACAAATACCAAAATATAACAATTAATCAACTGTATGGCCTATCTGCAGTTTAGCCTGAGACACCCCAAAACGTAAGAAAAATTTAATAGGCCCCAAATAAAAGTGAAGAAAATTATAACATTTTTTGGTATCACCAATTACACCGGCAATTTGGCCCGCATCCCTTGATTCCACCGGGCCAGGGAGTAAGCCGGAATCCCTGGGCAGCTCCGAATTAAAAGTTAAGCAAAAGCACCATAATCCCCTTTTGGTGAAAGTTTAAAATTAAATAATTTAAAAGAAAATATAACACGGTACCGTTCTATTATCCCCTGACATCAATAACACCAAACACGAAATAAATAAATAAATAACTAAATCACTAGGCCTAAAGCATAATAATCAACGATAACATAACTTAACCATAGGGACCTAACAACTATAAAATCTAAAAAGATATAACAACAAATAAAACTAATTAATTAATAACAAGGAATATAAACTAATTAAAAATAAATAACAATAAATATAAATAAAATAAATATTAACATCAAAAAAATCTTGGGTATTTTAAAGCTTTCCCTCGTTAATAAAAAATAATTAAGTCCCCATGGCTGTTTCATCAATCACTGTTCCAGTTTAGGCCTAGGCCACAAATTAAACAGTTCCATAAACATTTGTTTTTTTTCCTTCTTTTATAGTTCATGATTTTTTCTTTTTATTTCTTTTTTTTCTTTAATATCACCAGAACCCCTCAGCTCAGCCGCCGGGAACAAAAAAGAACACACTGACCTGAGGACTGAAGAATTATACCCAGAGCTGTAGAGAGGGTAGCGGGCGAAACCAGGCTCCAGCATGGTCCTCAGGCCAGGCGAGCAGTGCAGATGGTCGACAATCCCCGGACGGCAGGCCGAGGGCTGAACGTCCCACTCGAGGACCCTGGACTGTAGGGCAACACCACAGCACAATAAAACCAGTCCAGCCATCACAACACAAAATATTACACATAACCCCTAATACATGAAATGGCAAAACAAAACCAGAACAGACGAAATTATACATGATTAGCCCACCAGAAAAACTAAAAGATCTATCTTTTAGGTTATGAACAATTACCTTGGAAACTCAGATTTAAGAAAAATTACAATTTAACAAAATATAAAAGAATTAATTACGTATATGGAACTAAAAATGACAAACTGAGAACTAGGCTGTTGAAACATGAGCAATAGGAATTAACATGAAAAGCTAAAGATAGGCTAGGTTATTGTCAATGAACAAAAAATATGATAAATCGGTAACTACAACTGTAAAAAGGCTCAATAAACATCATACAGAATTACAATTGAAAATAAAACAAGATATAATAAAGCAATTACTGGTAAACCTGTAACCTGGAGCACATGGCTCAAACATAGGTTAACTAAACTAGACAAAGAAAATACAAATTTAACAAAACCCTGAAAACACAACTAAGCCCGATTAATATATTCAATGAAACAAAAGTATTTTCACCAAAAGGGTGATTAAATATTAGAAATTACAAAAGAACACTTACGTTTTGGCGTCTTTAGCCTGACCTGCCCATTTCTGCAGACAGCACAAGACTAACGGCAACGGCCGCAGAACCACCGAACAGCTCGAACAATCTAGAAGCCGGTCAACCTGACCGAAGCTGCTGGAAACCGGAACGAAACGGAACTGGGCCAACGGCTACCAAAGTACGCAAAACGCAAGGCAAAAGCGAATCTCAGGCAGCCTTGCAGACAATGACGAAAAAAACGAAACTGTACCGGTCCAAGACCCGGTACAGTATCAGTCTTGCATTGTGTGAGGTTTACCGAGAGCATTTGTGAATGCCATGATCTGAGGATGGTGAACCAATCACTGTAATAATTTACTTGTACCTATATAGTGTATCAGTCTTGCATTGTGTGAGGTTTACCGAGAGCATTTGTGAATGCCATGATCTGAGGATGGTGAACCAATCACTGTAATAATTTACTTGTACCTATATAGTGTATCAGTCTTGCATTGTGTGAGGTTTACCGAGAGCATTTATGAATGCCATGATCTGAGGATGGTGAACCAATCACTGTAATAATTTACTTGTACCTATATAGTGTATCAGTCTTGCATTGTGTGAGGTTTACCGAGAGCATTTGTGAATGCCATGATCTGAGGATGGTGAACCAATCACTGTAATAATTTACTTGTACCTATATAGTGTATCAGTCTTGCATTGTGTGAGGTTTACCGAGAGCATTTGTGAATGCCATGATCTGAGGATGGTGAACCAATCACTGTAATAATTTACTTGTACCTATATAGTGTATCAGTCTTGCATTGTGTGAGGTTTACCGAGAGCATTTGTGAATGCCATGATCTGAGGATGGTGAACCAATCACTGTAATAATTTACTTGTACCTATATAGTGTATCAGTCTTGCATTGTGTGAGGTTTACCGAGAGCATTTGTGAATGCCATGATCTGAGGATGGTGAACCAATCACTGTAATAATTTACTTGTACCTATATAGTGTATCAGTCTTGCATTGTGTGAGGTTTACCGAGAGCATTTGTGAATGCCATGATCTGAGGATGGTGAACCAATCACTGTAATAATTTACTTGTACCTATATAGTGTATCAGTCTTGCATTGTGTGAGGTTTACCGAGAGCATTTGTGAATGCCATGATCTGAGGATGGTGAACCAATCACTGTAATAATTTACTTGTACCCATATAGTGTATCAGTCTTGCATTGTGTGAGGTTTACCGAGAGCATTTGTGAATGCCATGATCTGAGGATGGTGAACCAATCACTGTAATAATTTACTTGTACCTATATAGTGTATCAGTCTTGCATTGTGTGAGGTTTACCGAGAGCATTTGTGAATGCCATGATCTGAGGATGGTGAACCAATCACTGTAATAATTTACTTGTACCTATATAGTGTATCAGTCTTGCATTGTGTGAGGTTTACCGAGAGCATTTGTGAATGCCATGATCTGAGGATGGTGAACCAATCACTGTAATAATTTACTTGTACCTATATAGTGTATCAGTCTTGCATTGTGTGAGGTTTACCGAGAGCATTTGTGAATGCCATGATCTGAGGATGGTGAACCAATCACTGTAATAATTTACTTGTACCTATATAGTGTATCAGTCTTGCATTGTGTGAGGTTTACCGAGAGCATTTGTGAATGCCATGATCTGAGGATGGTGAACCAATCACTGTAATAATTTACTTGTACCTATATAGTGTATCAGTCTTGCATTGTGTGAGGTTTACCGAGAGCATTTGTGAATGCCATGATCTGAGGATGGTGAACCAATCACTGTAATAATTTACTTGTACCCATATAGTGTATCAGTCTTGCATTGTGTGAGGTTTACCGAGAGCATTTGTGAATGCCATGATCTGAGGATGGTGAACCAATCACTGTAATAATTTACTTGTACCTATATAGTGTATCAGTCTTGCATTGTGTGAGGTTTACCGAGAGCATTTGTGAATGCCATGATCTGAGGATGGTGAACCAATCACTGTAATAATTTACTTGTACCTATATAGTGTATCAGTCTTGCATTGTGTGAGGTTTACCGAGAGCATTTGTGAATGCCATGATCTGAGGATGGTGAACCAATCACTGTAATAATTTACTTGTACCTATATAGTGTATCAGTCTTGCATTGTGTGAGGTTTACCGAGAGCATTTGTGAATGCCATGATCTGAGGATGGTGAACCAATCACTGTAATAATTTACTTGTACCTATATAGTGTATCAGTCTTGCATTGTGTGAGGTATTACTAGTTTGTAATGTCTACCAACTGTTAAGGTGTTAATTATGAAATAATTGCAGTTGTCATTTGAACAAAACTAAATTTTTGCTCTGAATTACGTTGTTTTCTAGTTGGTCAGACCTCTTGAGATCTGGTGCAGATGAATGAATGTCACAGTGAGTGATCAAAGGATCTATCACGTCAAAGCCTGGGGCTGCACGCCTACGTTCACACTTTATGAGATGCTGCTATTCAATTTAATTCAGTTTTGTTTACATTGAAAATATTGACGAACAAACTATATTGTAGTAATACAATTGATAATAAAGCTTTCCAAAATGAGTTTCTAGGTATTTAGGTCATATACAAATGTACATTGTATACTCTTTGTTTCTGAATTAATTGATCAAACCTCTGAAAATCCAATTTTTAAAACAATCCATTAGTCAGAAACTTGCAGTTTGTGGAATTTGAGTCACAATAAAATTTTTAAAAAAATTATTTTATTCTGATAAACCACATTTTTTATATTTTCTGTTTGAAAAGTAGAAGACATCTGATCTTATAATCAATTTAGACACCCGATAATTAACAATTTTATTTAAATATATTTTGCAGTATACACACCTCTATGAGTGAGAGCAATTATAAGTCTTATTACCAATTGTTCTTTATGTTAATATTATTTGTTAATGTAATTCTTGAAACAACTTTTTAGCTCCTGAAATATGATGCTAGTCTATCATATTGAAAAGGGGAATTTGAAGTGAACATAATGCTCTGTAGTTCAACTTATTACATTTATTTGTGCTTGTTGCGTGTAGCAACCCGGTTGGGGGCGAAGTTTTGTGAAGACTGTAGGCTATATGTTCAATACTCAGCCCTCTTAATAGTCTGCAGAGGCTGACGGCCACATTGGTTTTAATCCCATATGAACAATATTATGGGACCTATTGGGCCATGGAGAAATTACTTAAATCCAAGATATTGTCTAGGAAAACTAAGATCAAAATCTACCATACAATAGTCCTCTCTGTGTTACTATATAGATCAGAAACATGGACACTGACAAAGGAATATGAGAAGAAGCTTATTGTATTTGAAAATAGAGTATTAAGAAAAGTGTTTGGTTCAGTATGCGAAGGAGATGTTTGGAGAATAAGAAAGAACATAGAATTAAGAGAAATTTACACTCACCCAGATATAGTAGCATTAGTGAAAAGTAGAAGACTAAGGTGGTCTGGACGTGTGGAGGCAAGAAAATACCTCCATTATTAAATATATTGAACGATCTAACCCAGAAGGTAGAAGACCCCTTGGCAGGCCAAGACAGATGGAGAGATCAGGTTCTCAAAGATATTCACAAATTGGGGACTACACCTGAGGCAGCAAAGAACAGAGCAGAATGGAGAGGCATTGTTGGCGAGGCAAAAAACCAACTGGGGTTTCAATGGCCAAGGAGGTGTAGGTGGTGTTATGAACAATTTTATTTGCCAATCCATATTTTTTCCCTATTTATTAACCGAAAGTTGTGTATGGGGTGTCATTTTAAACTTTATCATATTGGGTTTGCTTTTGATATTTTGAATACATACGCTTATTTTTGAAAAAAAAGTGAAAATAAAAACTTTAAACTAAATGTTTTTTTAAATTTTTTTCTGTAACACTAATAAGGAATTTGCAAATCAATTCCAACGCACAATTACATTCTTGATCAAATGCAGTTTGTTTGGAAAAATCCATCTAAAATTAACTTTGATTTGGATACGCGTGATCGTATATTCGGCTCAAAAATAACATTGTACTTATGAGATTAAAACCAACTTGGCCGACAGGCTCTGCAGACTCATAATACAGATACAGCAACCACTCAGAAGTTGCTGTCAGCATGAACACTATACGATACAGTATAAAGTGCTTGTTAATTATACTAAACGTTTATGAAATAGTTACCAACAATGAAAAAACTTACTGATACATGTAAGTTCAAAGAACATGGTTTTTTAAAACCTAATGTCATGCAAAAAGTTCATTAACCCTAGATAACTCACACAATGGAATCACTCTCAATGTTATAGCAAATCTAACATTTTCAACTTAATGGAATAATGTACAAATTATACAAAACAAGATTTTAGAATTTGGAAGAAATATAAACAGTCTAATTATAAAACTATCCAATATATTTATTTATATAAATACATATATTAATAAAAACAATTCCTTACAAATTAAAAATATATATATATATATATACGACTGAATACTTATAATTAAACATTGTTTGGCTGAATGAAAATATAAGTAAATACATTTATTCATAAACAGATCTATAATATCATTTAAATGAAAACATATTAGAATATAGTTACAACCTAATATAACAACTTATTAGTTACTATTCAATTTACTAATTATTACTATCAATCAAAGTACACTACACTATTCAGTGATACAGTAAAAATGAAACGCATAATCGTAGTACTAAACAGACACGCCATGGACTCACTCTGTTAGATTCAATTTACCAATGCACTCACATGATTGCTCATGCATATAGAGCCAAACTAACATAATGTGGCGTGTGTTACTCCCACTCTGCTAACCCCCTCTCTTTACCCAAAATACCTAGCACAGTGGCTGGCCAAGGTACTTGCGATAGTGTTAATAAATTATGAAAACTATACTAATTTTAGTAAATATATTTTATAACAAAATAGTCACATTGTTCATTTCAATCTAACAGACGGAGTAATCCCGGGTTAAAGGACTCCTTAACCATAGATCGTGAGCATCAGATGAACCAATGTATGCTCCCTACTGCTAGGGGTTTT